>JASANK011515213.1:0-12000 GCA_031753695.1 Desmognathus marmoratus | reverse complement strand
GAAGACAGTGGAAGTCGGTGACTGAGTACCTACAGCAACTGGTTGGCTGCAAAAGATAATACGAAGCAGAAAAAGATCAAAGATTACGCGGAAAAAACAAACGGCGGGAGACGCTTGACTGGGTGCCTGGTGAAGACGGGGCAGATGGCGGATGGCGGACAAGCAGAGGCTCCGGTGGAGATGGACAGCGCCTCCTCCATGGCAGATATGAGTGCTGTTATAAAGGAAATCCAGATGTTCAGAAACGAAATATCGGTGAAAACTGATAGAATTGAAAATAAAATGGATCTCCTGAAGGAGCGCTTTACAGTGGTGGATGAACGAATCAAAACATTGGAGGAACGGGTATCGGACCTTGAGGACAAACTGCTACCACTAACGGAGAAAAATGCTGAACAAGAAAAAACCATATCTCAACTGAAACAGGAGGTTGATGGACTTGAGAACCGGGGAAGGAGGAACAATATTCGCGTGGTCGGTTTGCCAGAGGGAAGCGAACAGGGTAATGCAGTGGAATACTTCGAGAAACTGGTTAGTAAGCTGTTTCCCAATGCGAAATACACAAAATTCTACTCGGTTGTGCGTGCGTATAGAACATTGGCTGGCAGACCACCCCCGGGTGCGCCGCCCCGGGCTGTATTAATCCGATTTCTTCACTACATGGACTGGGATGCGGTGCTGGCGGCAGCCCGAGAAATGGGTGAGGTGAAACATGAAAATGTCAGGTTGCACTTTTATCAGGACCTGTCTGTGTCAGTACAACGGGAGAGACGCAAATTTGATCAGGCGAAACGAATGCTTAGAGAGAAAGGAGTCCAATACAGTATGCAGTTTCCTGCACGCCTCCGTATAGAGAATGAAGGTAAAACACACTTCTTTACAAATCCGAAGGATGTCTGTGGTTATGTAGAAGGACTCAGAGCTAACCCGCAAGGCGCACGGACTCCTAGAACGAACCTGAATAGGGGGATGAATACACAAGAAATGACAAATAACGAAAATGAATAAAGTGTGACAAAACAGTTGAAAAGAAGCGGCCAATAAGAATAAGAAAAAGAAAAAGGAAGCCGAGACAGTTAAAATGATATCCGTAAGTGAAATAACTTTTAATTTATGAATAACTGTGACTTTAGATGATGAAGATTAATTAAAATTAGAAATATAGCTGGAAGAGATCAGTTAAGATGGCGGCAGGGGATTTTGCCCCCCCCAGGCATAAAAAGCGCGGCGATGGAATAATTAAGAGTGCAGGAATCGGATTGGCTGGCAAAGAAGAGAATGACACAGCTGATTTGTGATGGACTCATTTACATCAGCAGCAAGATTGGATGCGAACGTGTCAACGCGAGTGAGCGCGCGAGAAAGGGATTGGACAGTGTTGAGCTGATGAGATCGCCACCTGGTGGAGGGGGTCGAGTGACTCAGGAGATGAAGGTGGACACTGAAAATGCGCTCTTTCGCCTCAGGAGAACAAGCGCGACTGTTATGGACCTGGGGTACGAACGAGGTTTCCAAGCTTGGATACACGAAAAGAAAACTGTTTTAACGCAATGACTCCGGATTGGATCATCAGAGAGCAGTAACGGGAGACATCGTGTGGCGGAAACGGACTACTACTCTATATTTGATTCTGGTCCCAGATGTAAATATTGACATGGCGGGTGGGAGGGAGTCGCACACTTGGTGTGTCATTAGTGGTCTCAACGGGAGGTAGAGAGTGGAGTGTAGTGGTGACAGATAAATTGGTGGAATAGTGGAGTAGATGAAGACGAATGTTTTAAATGTTGTACAGTTAAATGTTGGGTTGTTGCAAAAGGGGGGGAAGTTAAATGTGAAACCGGAATATGGGGGATATGGAGCTGTGCTGATGTGTGCAAAAACTACCTGGAGCATGAGGTTGAAATATGCTGATATTATAAAACAAAAAACAAAAGAGAGAAGGATGGGGTATGAGGTGAGATTTAGTACATGGAATGTGAGAGGTATGAATAGCAGGAACAAGTGTAGTAAAATTGTGGAATACTGTAATGCCAGGCGGGCAGATATTCTAATGCTACAGGAAACCCACTTTGACAAAAAGAAACATGGCCAGAAATCCAATATGAGGGGGTTCACGACGTATCACTCTACATTTTATAAAGGGAGCAGAGGGGTGGCCACGTTACTCCGCAGTGGAATGCCATATGTTGTAATGGATAAGTACTGTGATGATGCTGGCAGAGTACTAATACTATACGGTTTAATGATGGGAACACCGGTGGTTTTGGCAAACATATACGGTCCGAACCACGATGCCCCGGAGTTTCTAGATGGGGTACTCGTACAACTGTCAAAGTGGGCAGATGCTATGTGGAGAATAGGGGGTGATTTTAATTTCGTAACGCATATGACACTAGACAGATCAAATGCGACGGCTAGACCCTTGTGTAGAAGTGCGAATAGACTACTCCAGATAATGGGCACACACAATCTAGTTGATGTATGGAGAGTGAAATACCCAGAAGTGCCGGGATATACCTTTTATTCAGCGGTGCACAAAGTCTACACGCGGATAGATAGATTTGTGATATCAGATGTGCTATATTGTAAGCTAACGGACACACATATAGATGTGAAAACATTGTCGGACCATAATCCAGTGTGGATGGTACTGCAGTGGTCACAGAAATACCATAGACTAAATACCTGGTCATTCAAACCGTTGCTATTAACAGATGCAGCGTTTGAGAGCAAACTGAGGTCTCATATTATACAGTTCTTTGAGAATAACAAAGAGGGAGACACCTCTTATGGGACAAGATGGGAAGCTTTTAAGTGTACACTCAGGGGTGTAATTGCTAGTGATGAAATGGGACTGAGGAAAACAATCCGTAGGGAGATTGGAGATATGGAAGAGAAACTGGCAAGTCTGGAAAGTAAACATAGAGTAGATCCAGATGATAAGGTATTGGCTGAGATAATGGAGATGAGAAGCCAATATAAAAAGAAAACTGATGTAGAGCAGAAGGTGTTAGCAAGACCACACATAGCGAGATATTATTGGCAGGCGGACAAGCCAAACACTCTATCGGCAAAATTGCTTAACAAAGGTGAGAATTCCCGAGTGATACCAGCGCTTTTAGACAAATATGGTAATGTGACTACTAACCCAAGTGAAATAGTGATTGCAATGACTGAATATTTACAAACAATATATAAGGATGAGAATGCATGTGATGAGAACGAAATGATGGAATATCTAGAAGATATACAAGTCACACAACTAGGGGAATGGGAGGTACAAGGGCTGGATGCGAGGATTGAGGAAATGGAGATTAAGGTTGCGATTAAGGAAATTCAAGGGGGCAAAGCACCGGGACAAGATGGCCTGGGTAATGAGTTTTATAAACACTTTAGTCATGTAGTAAGCCCTAGGTTAGCCGAAGTATATGAAGAAGCCTTTGAAAAGGGCAGATTTGGCGGCAGATTAAACGAGGTGAAACTGATACTACTACCAAAACCAGGGGGTGACCCTCTAAAACGTTCAGACTATAGGCCTTTATCTCTAATAAACTCAGATATTAAAATATTGGCGAAAATATTAGCGAACAGGATCTTACCCCTACTGCCAAAACTAATTTCAACTGATCAAAATGGGTTTGTGCCGGGAAGAGATACAGCATCTGCAATTAGGAGGGTATTTAATATAATAGCAGGAACTGTGAACAACTCCAGGGCGGCCCTAGTCTCGTTCGACGCATATAAGGCGTTTGATAGAATAAATTGGAGATATTTGTTTCTAGTGATGAGGAAGATGGGGATTGGTAGGCAATTTATTAAGTGGATAAAAATACTATACACAGACCCGAGGGCGAGGCTAGTTTTGAATGAAACATGGTCGGATATGATTAATATACAATGTGGTACAAGACAAGGCTGTCCTCTCTCAGCCATACTATTTGCAATAGGGATGGAGCCATTGATTAGATCCTTGAATAAGGAACTGGGTTATGCAGGAATAGAGCTGAATGGTGTGAAAAATCTAACAATCGCGTATGCAGACGATCTCCTTGTGTGTCTTGCTGACCCGGCAAGGGATATGATGAGAGTAACAAAACACATTGAGAAACATGGTAGGTATTCCGGATTCAAGTTAAATTGGGGCAAATCGGTATACTTCCCATATGGACGGATGCCCCGGGGAAATCACCAGATGATAGGTTAGTAACTAAAGAAAAATGGTTTAAATACCTAGGGATCAAAATAGCATGCTCTACGGCGGACTTATATACACTAAATTACAGAGAAACACTGCAAGGGGTTCTAAATAAACTAGGTACCTGGGAAACATTGCCCCTCAATGTTGCAGCAAGGATTACAGCTATTAAAATGAACATACTGGAGACCACGTGGGCGGCGGAAGATGGCGGTCGCCTGAGGAACTGCTCCTCCGGCGGGATAGTAATATCCGTTAATATCCTTCTGTAATGTGCGACATCGGTGTCTGAAAACGAGCGCTCTGACTTGTATGCAGTCGCGGGAATCAGCAGAGCATGCCCCGTGGTCAAAGGAAGATCTCTGACTACACCAGAGCAACGCGTCAGCGCCAACCGGCAACCAAGATGGCGAGTGAGCCGGGAAATAGCCTGCAACAAGAACCGGTGGCTGATGTCCCAGGGCTGGCGGATATTTTGTCGGAGATTAAATCTATGCGATCCGAGCTCAATGGGAAGATTGATACGCTCGATGTGAAATTTAATCTTTTACAGACCCATGTTGATAAAATAGCGGCGTCGCTGCATGAAGCGGAGGAGCGCATTGGCGCGACAGAAGACAGACTTGCTCCGGTGGAGAAAACGGTCACAGCGATGGAACGTGAGCTGGCTGAGCTTAAAGCCCGGGTGGTTGACCAGGAGGGGCGGAACCGCCGCAATAATGTGCGGGTGGTCGGCTTCCCGGAGGGGAGTGACAAAACCCCTGCGGAACCGTTTTTTGAAGAGCTCCTGCGCGAATTATTTCCCAATGCGCGGTTCTCAGCTGCATTCATTATCGAGAGAGCGCATCGAGCCCTCCAGCGCCGCCCTCCACCCGGTTCCCCCCCCAGACCTGTGATTATTAGATTTTTAAATTACAGAGACAGGGATGAAGTTCTACGGGCAGCGAGACTGGAAGGAGCCGTGCGGTATCAAGGGGCTCAGCTGTCCTTCTATCAAGATTTCACTATGGAGGTGCAGGGGGCGCGTCGCTGCTTTCTTGAGGCTAAAAAGATTCTACGGGAGAAAAATATACAATACGCAATGCTTTATCCTAGCAAGTTGCGTGTGGTTTCCCAAGGTAAAACATTTTTTTTTACTGACCACATGGCGGCATTGACATTTGCTAAAGAGCTGCAACGAACTGAACAGCGGGCTGATGTTATGGACATTGCTGGGACTGCATCACTTCCGGCGCAAGCGTGATATAGCGCCTGACAGCCCTGAGTAATGAGTCTATTGATGGAAGGCGAGGTAATATAGGGACACGATGCTTGGAAGTGTTGTGTGGCGCATGCTGGGTGCTACTGAGGAGATACGACGAAATGGTGTGAAGATGCAAGCCTCAGCTGTACTTTATTGGGACGAGTGGCTGCTTTCTGATGTGACATAACCTCCGAGAGATTAGGAGATATGGAGGAGAGTTACCAAATGACGCCATCAGCAGTCTGAACTATGCCATTGCAGGGGCGGTTCTCCGTGGAAAATTGAGTGCACTTTCCCCTCCCCCGGTTTCAGGCATGCGAATGGACTGCCCCAACTTCTGTAGGGCGGGAGCGCCTTCTTGTGGCTGGACGTAGTGGGATGGTTGCAGTCCCATAGCAGTGACGTGGAATACTGAACAGGGGGCGCCCTCAGCGTGAATGTGTCGTCGCTCAGCCTGGACTATGCCAGTCTCGGCTTGAATAGGAGGTCGGAAAGTGCTGCAGGATTTGAGATCAGCGGGATAATGGAGGCGTATTGACAGAAATGATGAGTGTCCAAACCGCCAATAGCTACGCATCGGCGCAATGGCAATGACTGCATGTCACCTGTGAGTGGCATTGGTTTTTGTTTCCCACCTTTCTAAGAACCCGGATAATTCAGTAGTTTCCCAGACGTGACTGTTACACTCTGCCGTTTTCAAAACAATGCGTCAGTTCTGTGGTTGAATGTTGGGATGGTGATAGGGCTGAGGGTGAGCGATCTGCGTGGCATGTAGATATGTGAGGGGATATCGGAATACATGGAGACAGGAGTTATATATGATGCGATTCATGGTCTTGCTATATGAGATCTTTGGGTGTGAGTTATAACGCATGTGATGTCCTGCCTGAATCCTGTGGGCTGGATTTAGAGTAATATACGATGTTGTTATCATGTTGTATCCTTTAGCTATGCCTACGGAGGGGGCATTCCTTGGAAGTCGCAGCTTTGATGTCTATCGGCTGTGACTCGACCGTCACGTGGTCTCGGCTGTTGTTTGAAAGGAAGCAGGTTATGGTTGTGTGGATCGTGTTGGGGTTGATCTACTGCCAATGTTTTATGGGGGTTTGGGGTAAGTCGATAGTTGGGGGATCGACTGGGGGTGGGGCTCCTCGAATCGGGTGTATGGTTGGATGTGTGGAGGCATGTGTGTTTAATTGGGAAAGAATGAAGCTATTTGTGAGACATCTGTCAGAAATTATAGTTGTAGTGGATGATTATGGCTAGTGGGGCACTTAAGATACTATCCTGGAATGTTAGAGGGTTTTTGCAGTATGCCAAAATCCGTAAAATATTGAATTTTTGCACTAAAAATAGAGTGGATGTGTTGATGCTCCAGGAGACTCACTGGCCTGTGAAGGGTCTTGTCCCGTTACTAACTAGATGGGCGGGCCACGTATTCCACTCTGCATTTACGCAGGGGTCAAGGGGTGTAGTTTTGGCTGTTAAAGCGGGACTTCCTTTTCAGTTGCAGAAGCTCACCTTAGATCCACAGGGAAGGTATGTGTTAGTAGAAGGGGACGTATGTCATAAAAGAGTGCTACTGGGATCGATATATGGGCCCAATGTCGATGAGCCGGACTTCTATAGACGTCTGTTTACATTATGTGCAAAAGTAGCTGACATCCCTTGGGTTCTTGCGGGAGACTGGAACTTAATACTAGATCCCCAGATTGATAGGTCCAAGCCTGGTAACAGATCACAATCCCGAGCAGCCTTAGAAGTACGTAAAGCAATGGCGTTATATGGGCTAGTGGACAGTTGGCGGCACGTGCAGGGATCAATGAGGCAATACACGCATTACTCAACTCCACATGACCTTTATACAAGACTTGATATGGTATTGGTCTCAGAATGTCTGATGGGAGCGATAGTGGGAAGTACGATACACGCAAGAATTTTCTCTGACCATAATCCCGTGGAATGTGTGCTGCGTTGGGGGCGTGAGAGTCCGAGAGCATCGACATGGCGAATGAAAGGTGAGGCACTAGGCGACCTAGCATATGCAGCTCTACTAACACAACATATTGAAACATTTATTGAAGCTCATAGGGATGATCCCACAGACGTGGTAATTAAATGGTGCGCCTTCAAGGTGTTTATTAGAGGGGTGGCCATGTCCCATGAATTTGGACAGTTAAAAGTGATTCGGGCTACTATGGAGAGATTGAGTCGACAACTTCAGGCTGCTGAAGGGCGACATGCTAGCTCACAAAAGTTAGCAGATCTGGCGGAAGTCCGTAGAATCACATCAGAATATGATGTAGAAGCGACAAGGGAACTCCAGTATATGTCTAGGTTTGTCATAGCCAAGCAATATGCCTCTGGGGATCGACCTGGCCAACCACTAGCACGATTGTTACAAAGAGAAAATGGTAGGAATCCCATTGATGCTATTAATACGCAGCACGGTGAAAGGGTGGTTGATATAGAGGATATAGTAGCTACTTTTTGTGACTTTTATCGGGAACTATATACTAGTGGGGAGAGTGTCACGTTGGATGGTGCTAAAAGCTACATCGCTCAGAGGATGGGACCGCAGATTACCGCGGGGGTTCGAACGCAGCTGGAGGTTCCCATCTCTGAAGCTGAAATTCGACAGGCTATTAGAGAACTAGCCGGCAGCAAGGCGCCAGGTCCTGACGGTCTTGGTGCCGAATTTTACAAACATTTTGCGCCCCTCTTGATACCGATTATGCGAGATATGTATGATAAGGCCCTAAAAGATGGCAAATTTCCGGCCGAAATGAATGAGGCCAGAATAGTTTGCTTTCTTAAGCCCGGCAAACCTCAGTTGGAATGTGGGTCATATCGACCGATTTCACTGACTAACTGTGATGTTAAGATATATGCTAAAGTCCTAGCAAATCGGCTGCTTCCACAGATGACAACCCTGGTCCACCCAGATCAGTCTGGATTTATCCCGACTAGGAATACCATGCAGAATATTAGACGCCTGATGCTGGTGAAAGCGGCTCTTAGGGATGATACGCAGGCTGCCATTGTGGCGCTAGATATGGCAAAAGCATTTGATTCCGTAGAGTGGCCATATCTATTTGCTTCGCTGGAGGCCGTAGGGATGGGTCGAGATTTTGTCGCCAAGGTTCGCATACTGTACATCGGCCCCTCGGCCAGGGTGACTATTAATGGAGTACCGTCAGAAAGAATAGATATTCAGCGTGGAACTAGACAGGGCTGCCCATTGTCACCCCTGCTCTTCGCGCTGGCTATGGAAGTGTTAGCTGTTAGACTAAGGGCAGATTTACAAGGGATGGGCATATTGGCGTGGGGGCAGTCTAATATAGTATCGATGTACGCTGACGATACTCTGCTCTACTTAGATAACCCCGTAAAGGCGTTGCCAATAGCTATGGGCATTTTTGATAGTTTTGGAGAGGTGTCGGGACTTCGGATCAATTGGACTAAATCGACGCTGTTCCCTCTGGGCTCAGGGAGTACTGCTGGGATTGAGGCCAGTGGATTACAGCTGGGCACTGAGAAGTTGAAATATCTTGGCATATGTTTCTCCAATGACGCCGTGAGTATGCTTCAAGATAACTTTTGGGGGCCTCTACAGGTCCTTCAGCACAAAGTTGGGAAATGGATTGGGATGCCTTTAAATTTAGCAGGGAGGACAGCTATAATGCAGATGGTAGTGGTCCCTAAATTGCTCTATATATACTCTGCACTTCCTGTTGATCCGGGTCGACGATATTTCAATGAAATTCGTGCACTGACGTCCCGACTAATATGGGGGGGCAGCAGTCCCAGAATAGCGTACAGCACAACAACTAGGCACTACGCGGCGGGTGGTATCCAGGTGCCCAATATGCATTCATACTACCTCGCCGCACAACTTCAACATATTGTACCATATCTGATGACTCCCCATAACATTGCAGACTGCCGCATGCAAATGGAGATGCATCGATACGATCCATTTGATGTGGGAGGGATGGTGGTAAACCCAGACATGATCCCGAGCAAGATGCCAGACCCGGTGTCACACACGTTACATACCTGGAAACGTGTGCTGAGAAAATTTGAGGAGGGACACCCATACTCCCCGCTTATCCCCATCCACTTGCTTAAAGGATTTCAACGTGCGCTTTCTCGTAGTGAGAGATTGGAATGGGAGGCGGGAGGAGTGGCAGTAGTGGGTGATCTGTTTGTAAGTCATCAACTTCGCACCATTACCGATACACAGGCTAAACTCCCGTTAACGGCAGGGAACGCTATCAAAATACTGCAAGTTCGGAAAGCCTTGCGTCGCAGGTGGGAGGAGATACCGGTTGAACCAATACAGTCGTCACTGATGCATCATGCCTTACAGACGGTTGGGTGGCGTCATCAGATTACCATGCTCTATAATATTTTACAATCCCAAATGGAAATTGAACCTCTCCGTTTAAAAGCTGTTTGGGGTGAGGAATTAGGAGTAGATATATCGGAGGAACAGTGGGAGGTTGTATGTAGCCACACTAAAGAGGGGGCCCGAAATGCCAGACTACGCATGATATATTATAGGTTTCTCACCAGAAGCTACATTACACCCACGATTTTAAGTCGGTTTGTCCCGGAGACATCATTGCGTTGCCCAGGATGTAGGTCACCTGAGTGCTCGTTTATGCACCTGGCATGGGGCTGCAAAGAGATACATCTTTTTTGGAGTAATGTATGTGCTGAGACGAGCGAGATACTAGGAACCCATATCCCCAATGATCCCAAGCTGATTTTCTTGATACAGTTCCCTAAGATGCCAGCTGAAGACAGGAGATTCTTGAGCCTCGCGTTGATCTTGGCTAGGAAAGTGATTGCAATGAGGTGGATGCGAGCAAGGCCGCCAAAAATGGATGTGTGGAGGAGATTGTTAGCCAGATGTAATGATAATGAAGATGTTCTGAAACAACTAGGACCAGTGTCCTTGAGACCTAAAGATATATGGGGGAAGTTTAGGTGCTTTTTGATGGGTGACCGGGCGGAAGATGAGGAAGAGGTAAATTCTATTGAATGAGAAGATATCGGATGAGTTGAACGTCACAACATGTGGGTCTAAGGGCCAGGCCCTGGTGAAACGATGTTAATGGCAGATGAGAATATTGTCAGTAGCTGAGATATATTCCACAGGCAGATGTCGACCTAGCAGAAAACTATGCCATGGTTTCGAGGAAAGTTGGGGGGAGGGGGGGGGGTGGTTGGTGTTTATATTGTTATTTTTGATGTAAGAGTGTATATATGATATGTATATGAAGAGGTAGTAAGGTATGATTATTTTGTTTATTGAGGATTATTTTTATGTTACTGTAACAGCCTAATGCAATTGAAATCTGCCAAGTTTCCCTTTTTTTATGTATCAGTTGGTGATAATTAATAAATATATATTTTAAAAAAAAAGAAAGAACAAAACTTGGTTGCATGGTCCCCAACTCATGGGCCACCTGGTTTAAATCACATGGGAATGATACTTGAGAGTTGCAGTCCCAACTAGGCGGTCACATGCCGTTTCTGCCTCCGCCCCCAAACTTCCCCCAGCCCCAGGGCTTTGGGTGGCATTTCCCATGCACTGTGTTATAAATAACAGTAATCCTGTAGTTAGGAACAGCTAGGAAACTCCAGCTACAGAACAACATCTGGAGTGGGGGAGAGGGGGGTACTCTAGGATCATGGGATATGGTGGGAACAGACGTTGACATGGTCCCTGTCACTCTCCTCCCCCTTCGAACACCACTTCCGCCCACTCCCACCAGCCCCACATGCTCCCAGCAGCGTGTCCACTGGTTAGACCCCCACCGCCCCCCACAGTACAGCAATCCAGCCCTGTATTCTTTCTCTAGTAGATGTCAAGTTGTCCCATGTCAGCTGCGGGCAGCGCATCCGGTCATAAGTTGGATTTGCATTCTGGTCCTTGTAGTTTGGTTTTATACAATATAAGCACAGCGCTGCAAATACCAGCCTGCCCCACTAGCCAACCTGTGGCCAGGAGCAGCATGGCACAACACTCACCACCATCCTGGCCTCGTTGGGCTCGGGGCGGCTTCAGTCCTCTGTGCTCTTCCGGGGCTCTGGCCCCCGCGGCCGGCGTCCCACAGCGCCGCTCTCCATCGCGTGTTGCCCGGGAGGCAGAGAGGCCTCCGTCAGCCCCCCACCATGGCCTTCGCTGGGAGTAGTGTGCTCACAATTACAGCGCCCAAGCTCCCCAACTCGGAGCTCCCCCCCGTACAAGGCTCCCTGCCGACCACCAGCCTCCCCTGGTGCGGGCGAAGCGCTCCACGCCCCCCACCCCTCCCCGGCGCAGCGGCTACTGCACTCCAGTGAGGCTCTCGCAAGGCCACTCTGGGGCGGTCTCCATCACTGCAGCTCCATCATGCCGCCGCTGCCGCTGCTCAATGGCGGGCGCGCGCGCGCCTGGTCTCGCGCCTCGGGGCTCCCGTATCCCGCGCTCGCGCGCGCTCCTCCCTGCGTATTGTTTTCGGTCCCGCGAGCCGGAGCAGCCGCCTCCACGCACACACCATGCCAAGTGTCT
>JASANK011493063.1:0-12024 GCA_031753695.1 Desmognathus marmoratus | reverse complement strand
TATCAAAAAAAACAAGAAGAAAAATAAAAATAAAAAATAAAAAATAAAAAAAGTATAAAAAATAAATAAAATGGAGTCTTGAGAAGTACCTTGAGTGCTTTACAATTCTATGGTTCTACAGATGTTACTTGAATGTATATGTAACACTGATATAATCCGCATTGTTTACAGTGGTTACTATATCTCCAGCATACAGGAAATACTGCAGTATAAAAGGACCGATAACGTGTACAGTATCACAATGAATGAAATATGTCATTCGAGAATATAATTCCCATATAATTCAGAAATCGAAACATCAATTAGTAATTAACCAATATATCAACTCTGATCTTACATCGCAAGGCTTATCCTGATGACTGATGGAATATTGAATATCTAATATCCAGAAAACTCGTCTGTAAAGGCATCTAATGAATATTGGTCTCGAAACCATATTAAATATCACAGAAACGGAGACCACGTGGGATGCCGGAGTGAGCAGTCGCATGCTCTAGAGCTCCGCTCCCTGCCGAGCCCTAGTACTTGCTAACATACAGAAATATATCGGATTTTTGGAAAAACGGAACCTATTGAAGAAAGTTGGTACAGCGTGGTGAACATATGGCAGGAAAAGACAGAAAGAGGCAACAGCGAATAAGTGATTACGCTGCCACGAGCGCTGAGAAGAGTACAAGAAGGCGGGAGGAGATGGCGCCGCAGCCGGGAGAACGACACCCGAGCTCGGACGGGGCTCGGGTCTCTGGAAATACTGATCTGGAAAAAATATTGGCGGAAATACAGCTCTTTCGGAACGATATGACGACGAAAACCGATAGGCTTGAGATAAAAATGGACTTATTTCAAAATCGCTGTAATTCTATGGAGGATCGGATAAAGGAACTGGAGGACCGGATCTCGAGCTTGGAGGACTCTATTCCGAAAATAACTGAAACCCAGATGGCACATGTATCGGCGGTGAAGGCACTTGAAATTGGCCTAGATGGACTTGAAAATCGTGGGAGACGTAATAATGTGAGATTGGTTGGGCTGCCGGAGGGCAGTGAAGGGGGCACCCACACCGAATTCTTTGAAACGCTACTGCATGAAGTGTTACCGTTGGCGAAGCTGACAAAGTTCTTTTCTGTGGTTCGTGCACATCGGACCCTCGGTCCAAGGCCGGTACCGGGTGCTCCACCTAGAGCGATCCTACTACGGTTTTTACATTTTAAGGACCGGGATGCGGTCCTGGCGGCAGCTCGTGAATTGGGTGAGGTGAAATACCGGAATGCGCGCTTACATTTTTTCCAAGATTTGTCCATCAATGTGCAGCGCGAAAGGAAGCGCTTTGATACTGCAAAGCAAATGTTAAGGGAAAAGAAAATCAAATACGGCATGTTATTCCCTGCAAGATTAAGAGTAGAATGGAACGGAAAAGTGCTGTTTTTTACTAATCCCAAAGATGCGTGTGACTTTGCTGAAAAGAATGGGAATCGACCGCAATCTCAGGATGATTCTGCCCTGCGCACTGAGAACTGATATTTGAAGTAAGCATTAAGTACTTTTATTTGACTGTGTTTGATTATGGGTATATACCGAAGTTTCTATGGAAATGAGGGAATTTACAAAATGGTGGCGGAACTATTTTCTCACATGGTACGGGTGGAAGGGTACTTCTTCTTGTGCCCTGATTAGAGGTGACATGTGTCGTGATGGAGGTCTGACAATGCGGAATGATATCTCTTAAACCAAGAGCTCTCATTGGCTAAAAGATGAGAGCGGGCAACATTATGATTGGCAAATATAAGTATTGGAGCTGTGGAGGAGGTTGACGGAGTACTGCCACCTTGTGTTCGGGGGAGAATGTGGCGATATGCGAAGCGGCTAGGACAGTCCTGTATTGAAATATGAATACAAGCACGGTTCATCCTAATAATAAGAACTATGGAGGTCAGTGCGCTGGAAATGGATAGCTGGATGCGAGTTCAATTGTAAAATATAAGCCACTACCCTAATATGGCTAAACAGGGCTGTACAAATGCAAATGTTGCAGTGCTAAAGAGCTTGAGGCTCTGTTATTCTGCACTACGATGGAGGAAGGAGACCTCGATGCATGACGTGAAGAGTGGAGTGAAAAGACATGCTACGAAAAGTCTTCAATGGAACACTAACAAATGGCCACGACTATCTTCATATAAGATGTATGAAAACGGATGAGGATCTGATTGGCTGAGGCAGGCGAGAACTTTAGATCCTGAAAAACGTGCTTACTGCCATCGTGTGGTACTGCAATGAAAGGCACTATGGAGCAATGAGATGTAATCTGAACATACTCTATGCCGCGCGACTGTGCCGTGACAAAATAAGTTCAGAGCGTTATGTGCCTCATATAAGCTATATGTTATAACGAAGTGCAATGTGGATTTTATGCGATGTAAGCAGGGCATGTCTCCTGTCATATGGCCAGGCCGAGACAAAATGTGAACTGAACTCTTTGTGTCTCCTGTGAGCTGACCAGATTACAATATAATGTAGATATTGGTACTTTGTGCGACAACCCGGCATAAAAGAGGTTTTCTGTGCAAATGTTTCTTCAGGATGAGGGGTTGGATTGTGAGTTATAAAAAAGAGGAATAATATCCGATGACGTCATAAAGTGTGATGGGAGTGTTGGTAATGGAGGAAGCTGTTTATTTTGTATGACATGGGCTACGGGGGGGGAGCGGAGCTCTCTCGGGTTGGGTCGATGTTGGTCTCCAAAACAGTTGATATAAGAATTAGGAATACAAGTTGTTGTTGTATGTTAAGTTTGAGTTTAATGTTAAGTATGTGGATTTTGGTCTCTGTGGTGTGTAGAATGTCGGCAGGTATTTATTCGGATAAGATGGAAGAAGAATGGCTAAAGATAGGTCTGAAGGTAGTGAGGCGAAAAAGAAGGAGTGTTTGGATCAAGTGGAAACAGGGTAACTATAAACACATGAAATACTCTAAATTGAAATGGCTGGATATGACGTGAAGTTTTTAACCTGGAATGTCAGAGGAATGAATGAAAGGATAAAGAAAGAGAATGTGATGCGTTGCTGTACTCAAAAAAATGCTGACGTCCTGTTGCTACAAGAAACACACTGGCACGGACGTGCAACTAACACTACGATCAAATGTGGGACATATGTTGCATATTTCTCCAACTTTCACAAAGGCAGCAGGGGAGTGTGTACGATGATACGTGCTACTTTACCATTTAAGCTCTTAGACAAATATTCAGACGAAACGGGAAGGGTATTAATTCTGTATGGTATATTATTAGGAAGTGCGATTGTGATTGCTAATATTTATGGTCCAAATTTTGATGCACCAGAATTTATGGATGGTGTATTTCAACACATTGGGAGGTGGACATCAGTCCCATGTGTAATAGGTGGGGATTTTAACTTTGTACTTAATTCCAGACTAGATAAATCCTCCACTGTTCGGAAACCTCTAAGTCGCTGCGCTAACAGAACGCTATATTACATGGATATCTTTGACATGGTTGATGCCTGGAGGGTTCGGTTTCCCTCTGCACCTGGGTACACATATTTCTCGACGGTTCATAAAATGAACTCTAGAATAGATAGATTTTTGATTTCTGATGTATTATTTTGCAGAATGTCGGAAATTGACACAGCTGCACGCACGATTTCTGATCACTCCCTAATACTGATGACAATTCAGTGGTGCAGGACATATCATAGACTAAGGAGTTGGTCGTTTAGGCCAGAGGTGATGCGTGATGATAGGATGGCAAACAAATTGGGTGTACACGTGAGAGAGTTTTTTTCTGAGAATGGGGAACTAGAGACGTCTAAACAGACGAGATGGGAGGCTTTTAAATGTACAATTAGAGGGCTTGTTGCTAATGATGAGTGCAACCTTAGGAAAGCTTTGATGAAGGAGAAGGCGGTACTAGAAACTCAGATACGATTACTAGAAGATAAATATGCAAGGGCTAAAGAAGAAGCAGTACTTAAGGAAATTAAAGAGGCACAGACTAAATACAAAAAGGCGATGAATAGTGAACATGCCCTGACATCTAGGCCAAACACTGCCCGTTTCTATTGGCAAGCAGACAAAGCTAATACACTACTGGCAAGGATACTTAAACAGGATGGTTCAACTAGGAACATAGCTGAAATTACAAATAGACATGGGGAGCATGTGACGGATCCAGTGGGTGTGATGAGGGAACTTACAGCTCATCTGGAAGAAGTATACTCTGGGTCTGGTCAAGAGGACTTAGCTATTTTGAATGGATATTTAGATGAGATACATTTACCAAGACTGGAAGGAACTAGTAGCAGGACCATGGGGGGGCCGATTCAACTGCATGAAATTGAAACGGCGATAAAAGAGCTGAGTGCAGGGAAGGCCCCGGGGCATGGTGGTCTTGGTTCTGATTTTTACAAATTATTAAGAGTGCAATTAGCACCAGTCTTGCTCGGGGTTTTTTTTTTTTATAAATCTGTTTATTTGATTTTAACAAACATCAACAAAATATCATCAGGACCAGCCTGTACAGTTCATCAGTGTCGCAATACATTCAAATGTCATAAATTCCGGATTATGCAATTATAGCCAATAAATAAAATTCATATAAAGGTAAAGATACAGTTCATGTTAGCTTGTTTCTAATAATAAGCAAGATATCATCATGACCAACCTGTACATTTCAGCATTGTTGCAGTACATTCAACTGTCACTATTCCGAAGTATGCAGTCATAACAAATAAATAAAATTCATTTGAAGGTAAAGACACAATTCATATACGCCTGTTTCCGATGATATGTAATGAAATAAACCACCCTAAACTCCGATTCTCAAATTCATATAACTCCCAACCCCCTTGATCAAGTCTATCTCGTCCCCTACCGCCAAAGTTGCCAACCCCCCAACCACTAGGCCCCCCAAGTCGTATAGTGTCAAGAGATTATCACCATCCGCCAATGCCCAAATACTCTGTCCGACCCCCCACTAGAGGCCCTCCATCTTCCGCCAGCCCTCTAGTTCAGTCCAACAGCTCTATTCCCTCCATGTCCCCTCTTCTTTCCCAATTATATATCTGATGGGTTTAGAGTCCGCCTCAGTCTACTCCCTCTCCGTTTCCACATCAGCTAGGTCATCCCCGAGTTCCTCCTCTGAATCCCTCCCCAGCACATCACGTAGCATGAATAGTTCATATTTATCCCATATGTCTTTTGGTTTCTGTTGTGGGTGCGCTAGTACCCCTACAGTGTATTCAACTGCCCTACACCTCGCCAAAGCCGCTCTCCACCGACCAATCAATGGTGGGTGGGGTCTCATCCACCTCAGTGCAATTTCTCTCTGGGCTAGGACCAGTGCAAGCCCTGCGAATCTTCTATCCACTTCAGTCATAGCCGGAGACTGTGCCAAGAAGATGGTTAATGGAGTGTTGGAGATCTCAATCTCTAATATTTGACTAATCTCCCTACAAACTTCCTCCCAAAACTTATTCACTAACGCGCATCCCCAAGCCAGGTGAAGAAAGGAGCACTCAGGAGATCGACACAATGGGCATCGAAGGGAGGTACCAGGGGAGAAGTGGGCCAGGCGTGCCGGAGTAAGATAGCTGCGATGTAAATATCTGAAATAGATAAGGCGTAGTCGTGAACATTGCGATACTCGTCTGGTATGTGCGCATGCTCGTTCCCACTGGTCATCAGTGAGATCAACTCCTAGCTCTTCTTCCCACTGTACCCTAATCCTCAAGGGGGGCAGATCATGCTGGGATAGAAGAACTCTGTACAGATGTGTAATCTGATGTGTCCAATCCACGGAGGATAGGACATGTTGCATAAGGACACCCACTGGTGGTTCTATCGGTAGTTGGGACCATCGTTTGCGAAGTAAAGCACGCAGTTGCATCATGTGGATAATATCTCCTGCCAGGGGTGTCGCGGGGGCAAATGTTTCCCTCACCGATTTCAGAATCCCGCCCTCAAACAGATCCCCTATGTTTAATATCCCCATCTGCTCCCAACGTCTTTTAGTCCCTTCTGAGAAGTGCAGCTCTGGTTCCCGTATCAACTGGATTGGAATCAAGGGGGAGTAGGGCCGTAGCCCATCCACATTGGTCACTACTTTTCTCCACACCTTGAGACATTGAGAGACCGGATCTATAGCTATTGGGATGGGCTTCCGTTCTGGCCTGACCACACAATTCCCAGCCATAGCGCCTCCAAATCTGCCTCTCTCCATACAATTCAGCACACTGGGCCGCTCCCCCCCTGGTAGCATAAAAGTTCGTATGTGCTGAATTTGAGCCGCAACATAATAAAGATAGAAGTCCGGACAGCGGAGGCCCCCAGTAGAGTAGTCCCGGGTCAGGGTATCATATGCAATACGGGGGTTTTTCCCCCCCCACAATAATCGCAAAGCATGTGTTTTTAACCATCGAAAAAACCATGACCCGGGGTCGAATGGCAAAGATCCAAAGAAATATAGGAGTTTGGGGAGTACTACCATCTGTAAAATTGCCAGGCGAGCCGCGAGATTAAGTGGTAATTGCACCCATCTATCAATTTTCTTCTCGATCTGGGATAGTGCCTCTATGTGATTAATCTCTACTACTGTATCCGGGGTGGATGCAAAATGAATCCCCAGGTATTTAGGCCGAGATTGTATCTCCAGTCACTCATCTATGCCTGTCCCCCATTCACCTGTGCCAAAAGGGGTAAGAATCGACTTCCCCCAATTTATACAGAGTCCAGATACCTTCCCAAATTCATCAAAAATTTGTATTACCTTCTGCAGAGATTTTGTGGGGTCATTCAGGTAGATTAGGGTATCGTCTGCATACATCGAGACAATATTCATTTGTCCCCATGCCCAAATGCCATCCCCCGTAAGTTCTCTGCGAAGGCGACAGGCCAGTGGCTCCATCGCTAAAGCGAATAAGAGTGGGGAGAGGGGGCAACCCTGTCGGGTGCCGCGTTCGATCGGAAAGGCGTCCGAGATCCCATTGTTAGCAAAAACTCGAGCTGTAGGTGCCTCATAAAGAACCCTAATCATGGTTATGAATGCTTTGCCCAGACCCCTGGCCTGTAGGACCTCCTCTAAGTACGTCCAACTTATTGTATCGAAAGCCTTTTCGATGTCTAGGGACAGCATGCCCGCTTTGGTATCGGGAGGAAGTGCTGCCGCTATCATAAATAAGCGGCGAATGTTGGAGGCTGTGCTGCGTCCAGGAATAAAACCCGACTGGTCCGAGTGCACCAGGGATGGGAGGAGAGGGAGAAGTCTATTTGCTAATGCTTTCGCATATATCTTCAAGTCTGCATTTGTGAGGGAAATCGGGCGGTAGGACGAGCATCTCTCGGGGTCTCGGTCAGGCTTTGGAAATATTACAATACGTGCCTCCATCATTTCTGAGGGGAGACTTCTCTGGGCAATGCCTTTGGTCAGTACCTGAAGTAGAAAGGGAAGCAAGGCTCCCCTGAATGCCTTGTAGAACTCAGGGCCAAGGCCATCCGGGCCTGGGGCTTTGCCCACATTTAGGCCCTTAAGGGCTAGTTTTAACTCTAGTGCATCCAGCGGGGTCTCCAGATCTAGGGACTGAGCGTTCAACAATCGGGACATGCAATCAGGGCCCAGAAATCTATCCTTGAGCATATCACCTTCCACCCCGCCTTTTTGGTATAGAGTTTGATAATAACCGCGAAATCTATTTACTATGCCCTCCGTGTCTGTCAGTCTATCCCCCAACTCCGAATTAATCGCTGTGATATTCCTTATTCCTGCCTCCCTCTTGAGAACCTGTGCCAAAGGTCTACCTGGCTTATCCCCAGTGGCATAGCGTCTGGCTTCAGGGGCTGCCGACATTAGTTTAATTTCCCTATCCGCTTCCTCATCATAGTTTGTAACGAGCTGGCGCAGGCGTCCCAAATGAACCGGGAGGTGATCACCTTCCAGCAGGGCTTCCTCCTGCTGAATTTCTGCCTCAAGATGTTTCAGTTTTTCCCGAGTGGATTTTAAAATACTAAATTCCGTCGCCATAGCTATCCCACGTATATATGCTTTGAAAGCCAGCCACTGTGTTGCTACCGGCGTGGGGTCCTCTGCATGTACCTCCAAAAATGTCGATATAGCTGACTGCATCTGTGCGAAGAAAAGGGAGTCGGTCAGGGCTTCCTGTTTAAACCGCCAGAAACTGACCCTAGGCCGTATCCCAAACCACTCGGCTACACACCGAAGAGGATTATGATCTGATAGAGTACGTGGGAGGTATTTTACTTCCCTTAGGGTCCCCAATAATGATTCTGATAAAATCAGAAGGTCTAAACGCGAGTGCATGTTATGCGGGGCGGAGTAGAAGGAGAACTGCTTCCTCCCCGGATGCATGTGACGCCAACCCTCCGTAAGTTCTGCGTCTGCCATGTGTGCGTTCATAACGACTGCCGCTCGGCATAGTGGTCTTGGGGTGACGTGGGATCTATCCAGTGCGGAGTCCAGAATCATGTTGTAGTCCCCAAATAGCCACCAGGGTGTCCCAATCGCTCTCTGACATATTTTAATTATATTATCATAGAATCCTGGGGTGTCTACGTTGGGTCCATAAATGCTAGCTAGAAGGGTTGGTTTTCTCAGCAGTAGCCCTTTCAAGATAACCTATCTACCCTCTCTATCCAGCTTGACCCATTCTAAAGAAAAATCTATTCCCTTCTTTATCGCCACCAGAGTTCCTCTCGACCCCCGTGTGAATGAGGAGTGATATACCGCCTCTGCCCAGTGTAAAATATAAGAGCCAAGACCCTCAGAGGGCCAGTGGGTTTCCTGAAGACAAAGTATGTGTGTATTGTGCCGATTAGCCATACTCAGGATCTTTCGAATTTTGGACGGCTGGAGAAATCCCCTAACATTCCAGGATAAAAAATTTAACTGTACTGCTGCAGACATGGTGAGTGTGCAAGTCTCTGTGTACAACAATCATTCCTGAAGGTTCCCAGGGGGGAAGCTGACACAGCGGCCGCAGGCAGGACAAGTCCTCTGTTCAGTATAGATATAGTTGAATTACACTCGATCAAGAACCCCCCTCCCCCAACTGACAAAAACGGGTCAGTTGTAGCCCAAACAAAACTTAGTTTCCTTGCTATTAACCCCAACAACATTAACATTAGCAGGAAACTGCCTATAGCATAACCTTTAATGCAAAACATCTCAGAGGGGTCACGGAACCCTCTCGAGTGGAGAGTCTCCAACTCGGGACCACCAGAGGATACTCCGCCTCCACAAGCCCCTTGAGTGCATAGCACGTGTATTTTAGTTACACCATCATCGTTTAGCTATGCGGTAACAGAAGTACATTCGCAATCCAGGAATGCGACAGTAATTTTTGTTTTTTGGGGGGGGGCGCAATACCCCACCCAGTATGCACTCTGAGTATAGCAAAGCAAAAGACCTCACATCTGAAGCCTTAATACAATATCAAATCTTATTAACTCTTCTACACACCAATAAGCCATATCCCATGCATTCTTAATCACAGTCACTTCATCTCTATACATTCATTCGTCCAAAGCCTCACGGTTCATTATTCGTTCCGTTCATTTGTCTACGTACCCTAATAATACGACCGTTATTTACAGTTCATTCAATGTCCAGTCACCCTCATATACAATATTGACTTCCTAATACATTCATGTCAGCTATACCATTTTTAAAAACTGTTTGCTAAATATACAGCATTCCTGCCACCCATTGACTGTATTTAAGGCTGCATTTGCTTCATTCCATCCCATCTGTCGATTTCCACAGCTACAGGGTGGCCTGTCACTCCTTCCGGCCACCCATCACTACTACATATATAAAAGCTGCAGCTAATCTTCCAGCGTATACTTTCTACAAAATCGCTCCAATCATCCCAATCACTTACAACCGCTAACAACTCAAGTTCTATCCCATCACTATTATATACAGTTTTAAATATTCATCACATTCATTCCACCCATACACCATCATTTGGTTACCAGTTAATTATGCAGCCCCATACAGCCCATGCTATTCATTTCACAATTCATTCATCTCAATCAATCATGCCCATCACCATCATATATACATATCATCCACCCGCTCCAAATAGCAATTCATTATTCACCACAATTCATAGTTGTCTCACTTAGCTCAGGTAATTACAGCCGCATACAATTCATTCCCTATTCAATCCCTTTTCCCTATAAAGTTCTAAATTTCATTATATACATTTCAACCATCCGCATTTCCATAATTCCTGGCTCACCATACCACTACCATATAATCCATTTAACCACCCCTAAGTTTATTCACCTCAATTAATCTTGCCTGTCATGGTCGTCCATGTATACCCCCCATACAGCACGGGCAATAAACCGTTATTCAGTCTCATCAATATCCGTGTTGGGAGACATCTACCACTGACCTTCCCCCCATACATGCATACACATTCCATCCCATCCATCCGTTACCATACTATACAGGCAGTCACGAGTTGCTTTGTCGTTTCAGCACTTCTGGTATCATTGAGTCCGCGATGTCTAGCATATTTCGATGTGTACAGTCCGGCAAATTTCAATTTTTTATGTAGTGTCTCTCTCCCTCGCGCTCGCTGGTATTATTGGAGAGCCACGAGGACTCCCAGCTGGAGAGCGCCAGGCAGAAGCCGCTCGTCCCGTCCCAGAGGGGGACGCCGAGTCCCCGGAGGGGGCCAGTCTTGATTTCTCTAATCGCGGTGCCCCCGTGCCACTACTCGTCGGCGGGGAGCTCCGGGAGCCCCCCACCGGAGAAAGCCCCGAAGGGGGGGTGTGCCCAGATCTCGGGGGGGAGGGAGCATTTCTTTCCCGGTGCGCCCCTAGTTCCTGCGCGAATTGCTGGGCTGCTCCTGGATCAGTAAAAAAATGGGTTCTCCCTCCATGGATGATTCTTAGGCGCGCCGGATACAGCATGGCGTATGGGACATGTTTGTCGCGCAGCATTTTCTTCGTATCCCAGAAGTCCCTCCTGGCTTTCTGCACTGCAAAAGTAAAGTCTTGGAAGAAGTGTAGATCTGCACCCCCCAGCCGCACTCCATTTTTCTCCCTGGCCGCTCGCAGCAGCACATCGCGGTCGCGGTAGTTAAGGAACCGCAGGATAATAGCTCTAGGGGGGGCGCCCGGTGGCGGGCGCTTCTGTAATGTTCTATGCGCGCGCTCCACCACACAGATATTCGAAAAAGGGGCATCCGGGAATAATTCATGAACCAGATTTTCAAAGTATGTCTCCATGGGGTGGGTCTCGGTACCTTCCGGAAGACCTGTGATTCGGACATTATTTCGGCGACCCCTCGCCTCTTGGTCATCGATCCTCGCCTCAAGTATCTGTACCTGGCGTAGCAGTCTCGTATTAGCCGCCATTACCGGGGTTAGTTGTTGTTCTAGTCGCTGTATTGTCCCCTCAGCCTGTGCCAAGGACTCCGTGAGCCTCTCGGCATGCGCCTGCATCAGGGTAATTTTAACCACGAGGGGGTCAATGACCTGCATCAATTCCGACCGCATGCTGCGTAATTCCGCCATTACGTCTGCAGTACTCACTGCCGCCACTGCTCCATTCGAGGCGTCCTCCATCGCAGCCGCCTGCACTCGAGGGCCCGGCGTCCCGGGCCTGCTTCCAGCGGTAGTAAACTCCGAAATCTTGGGTTGTTTTGGATTCGTTTTCCCGGATTTTGGCATGATCGGGTAGCGCCAGTCACACTCTCACCAAGAGTCAAGTGGGAGACTCAGATGTGGGTCTAAGCCGCTGATATTGGACGGATTATGGGCTCGAGGGGCAGAGCAGTGCCTCTAGTGAACCGCCATCTTCGCCGGTCACGTGACCCTCGGAGTTGACTTTTTTTTAGGCGTGGATCTGATCGCAAGATCAAGAGCTTCGTCTTGTTGTCAATCAGAGCAAGTGAGTTTGTGGCCATCCAGGTTTGTATGATGGCATAAAATCTGATTAATGGCCTCAGAGTCCTTAGCATAATCTTCCATAAGTTCGAG
>JASANK011481986.1:0-12049 GCA_031753695.1 Desmognathus marmoratus | reverse complement strand
AGCGTTTACGGTTCAAAAGTTATAGGGAATGGCATTTCAGGAATGTGAATGGGTGACAAACTCACTTATATATAAGGCTACTATCGTAGCCTTATAATATATATAATCTCATTCTCCGTTCACATAGTAGCACAAACGCTGCCCTAGACCAACTAAACGGTCAGCCATGTGGGACTAGTCTACGACTCCAGCAGCTACAAGGGGTTATGTAAATGCACACAAGTTACGAGATGAGAAGAAAAGCCCCATGGGGCGGGGGAGTGCCTCAATAGTGTTAATTAACCGATGACACGTTGGGGCGGGGGAGTGCCTCAATAGTGTTAATTAACCGATAATACGCTATAACACAACATCTTTTAATTCACATGCTTCAAAGCAAAACACAAAAAAAACACAAAACAAACCATACCATCCCCCCAACGAACTGCAGAACCTGAAACAATCGGACGTCCATTGGATCCTGTGCATCTTTATGAATTTTTGGAAGAGTATACATTACAGGCCGGTCAGAGCACTACGAGTAGAGTACTCATTCTGACATCTGTGCTCAGCCTGCTGTCGCAGGTTTGAATCCCGGCAAGCCGACTCAGCCCTTCATCCTTCTGAGGTCGGTAAATTGAGTACCACGCCAGGAACACGCTGTGGGGTAATGATGTCACCGTTATTATCAACGCTCAGAAACCCACGGGTAATTAGCTGTATTAGAAACTCAAATTCCTGCTTACTTATCCATTTTTTTTTTACTCTGCCTCATCAGCTTTCTTTATCGTTGCTTTTAATTTGTCTATAGGATCAGATTTCAGTTTTTATATGATTTCTCATCATTCAGTTGCCGCAAAATTTCTCTCTCATAGGCGGCCCAGGTTTGTAAGACTATTGCCCCACCTTTGTCTGCCAACTTAATTATCAGATCTTCGTTGTTCTTTAATGATGTTTAATGATACTTTGTTTTAATGCTGTAACTTTGTCTAGTACCTGTCTTTCATAGACTATACTCTCTGAACTAAAGCTTGATGTGGTGGATTGAATGTCAATGGTGTACGCAAGCTAGATACATTACCAGCATCATTCATTGCTGTTTCTTGAAAAAATTGCTGTAATCTAATTTCCCTCATCAGCTGTTTAAACTCTTGTCTAAAAATCAGTGGATCATGTATGTTCATAGGCACAAAGCCTAAACCCCTATTTAGGAGCTGTCCCTATGTCTTCGTCAGTATTCTATTTGACAGATTGTGTCCTTGAGAACCTGACCAGCTACTTGATGGAGAAGTTGGATGAACTGATGAAGACAGCTCTGTCTCTGCCTATCAATCCCTTTATCTGACACAGGATTGGCACTGATAAAGGCCCCACTGTCTATGCCCGCAGTATGCCTCAGTAAAGGAAAGACCGGGTGCCTGATTTGGACCAAATGTGATTCAGGGGTCAACCTGAGTCCATGATGGTGATGATTGCCATAATTCAGTGACCCCGGTATCTACCATTAATATCCCGCAAGATAAGGAAGACAAATGCTTGAATATATGTGGCCTAGAAGAAGATCATTACAGCTACTTCCCTCTCCACACAGCAAGCCATGTGGTGGTGCTTGCAAAGTAAGAGAGTGACATGCGGGATAATATGGCTCTGCTGCTGAAACTATAACTCCCACCAGAAGCACAGAAGTCAGCGGCCTACTTCTTGGCAGAGGGCAGGCATACATCCAATAGCTTGTTGAAGTGTGCTCTGGATGCAGCTTCAGATAGATGGCACAGGGGCTTGTGTGTAGACATTGCTGGCTCTCTGGTGCCTGCTTCATGCTGGATCTACAGTATACATTTATGAACATGGTATTTGAGGGGGCAGAGATGCTTGGTTCGCCTATAGAGCATCCTTACAAGGTCTGATGGCACAGTTAGAAACGATAAGACAATCCAACAACTTGCAATCTGTCATCCTCTTGGGTTTCATGGAAGGAGAGGAGGCTGATTAGGGCCTGGAGGACAGGGTCCCTCCCATTTCCAGTTGCAAACAGGACAGTACCAACAGGTCCCTTTTCAATACCTGCCAAGCAATCCCGAGCCACTACTTGAGGGGTCCATGCAGTGTGACACAAGTAGGAGGGACCAGGGTCACCAAGAACCAAGCCTTGGAGGCCTGACTCGATAAGGTCATGGTCACCCACAAGGAGCACCTCAGTGGGTTGCTGCTTATTGTTTGATTCCATGCTGGTGAGACATCACTTCAGACAAGTGGGTGCTAGAAATTGCAGTGATTCAGCTGCTGGTGATCATTTTGTTACTTCCAGTTTCTGCTACCAATTCTAGGATAATCCATTCTTATAGTAGTTGGTTTTTATACTACTTTATTGTTAGTCCCTGGAGGGACGAATACCTTTTTATTGAGCCACACCTGGTATGCCATCAAGGGGGTTCTGTTAGGTGAGCGGGGATTGTGTCTGAACACTGCTATTGATTATCATATTATACAAACTTCTTTCCATTTATCAAAAGTATTGTTTTCCTTTCTTCCCCGGGTGCTGGCTAATCCGGTGTCATCGGATCCTGGTTGGGACCCTTATTTTCTTTCTCACTCCATCCTATTTGGGACGGGCATGGAAGTGTGAAGTGGGTTCCAAAGTCATCTTTCCTAAGTACTGGCAAATCCAATATAGGTATACCTGAACTCTTTTCTTACAGTGGCTGCCACAGGTGCCAGCACCTTCGGAAAGATTTTTGCCACCTTGAAACGCAGGTACTTGCGATAAAGCATCTGTCAGATCTATTGATACTAGGAAGTCGTCCTTCCTTATCGCTGGAAGTAGTGCCTTGATTGTGACTATCTTGAAGGTTGGGTTTGTTTGGAGTCCACATATTGATGATGTGTCTGAAACCCTCCTTTTTCTTCTTTACAATGCAGAAAGGGGAGTACACACCTTATCTGCTGGTGTGTCGTGGGACTCGCTCCACTGCATTTTTCTATAGCAGGTGTCACTTCCGACTCTGCCAATTCTAGAGTAGGCACTCCTCTACAACCGTGGGCTGGCCACTACCTGTGGGCTCTTCTACCTCTGACCTGCAGCTTTTGGGCCCTTCTTTCTGGACCCCGTTACCATGTGTCTGCCACTTCTCAGGGCCTGCACCTCTGGGCCCGATACTGCTGATCTGCACCTCTGGACCCCATAACCTCTGGGCCTGAACCACTGGGCCCTGCTCCCTCTGGGCACCTCTAGCATTGTTACTTCTGGGGCCTACACCTCTGGGCCCTGCTACCTCTGGACAACTCTGACCCTGCCACTTCTGGGTCCTGCATGCCTGGGCCCTGCTAAACCTCTGGGCATCCTACCTTTTTGGGCCTGCTTCCTTTTGGCCTGCCACTACTCTGGGCTTACTACCAGCCTGGGTCTGCTTCCTGCAGGCGCACAGCTGTGCTTGGTCACTTTGGGCATACCTGTGCATGTTTCTGTGAATACCAGGGTCAGCACACCTGGGATTTATTGTGTGGTGAGTCTGCACAGTGGCCTGGCCTGGGCCTTCCCACCTAGGGATACTTGAGGTCCTCATGAAACTGCTAAACCCTTTCCATCTGCACTATAATCCCCTCTTGCTGTCATGTAATGGTGTCTAATTGCCATTGTTCCCTACTGCCCTCTCTGCCCTAATATAATTGTCAAAATTGGATGACTGAAACTTGGCTGACTGATGCCTCTGCTCCGTCTATTGACACTGCAGTTCCCAAAGGCTACTCCATCTATTTGTGTAATAGACAGAACACTAATCGAGGGGGAGTCACAGTCATTTATCCTTCACGCCGTGGGTTTTTTAGGGGCACCCCCATTATTATTGATGGGTGTGAGTGCTTACTAACTAAATTCTCATTTTACAATGATTTTACTATAAAGTTTGTTTTAATTTATCGCCCCCCAGAGCTATGCATCACTTTCATGATGCCCTCATGGAAGCTCTGTTACCATTGATTAAACAAAATACTGCATCAGTTATTCTGGGCGATCTGAATTATTGGCTGGATGATTTATCGGATCTAGCAGCCATACATTTAGAAGAATCATTGTCTGACGTAGGCTTCTCCAAAATCTTCAAGGCCCCTTACTCATGAGAAGGGAACTAATCTTGACTGGCTTGCTGTGAACAATATTTCAGTTAAAAGCATCTCAGTAGAGCCTTGTATATGGTCTGATCACTCTTTTATCCATTTTTCTGTGACTCTTCCACAAAAACCACAAATCCATCATGCTCCTTTTGTTTACACGAAAAATCGCAATTTTAAAAATATCACTTCTCAGCTTCTTCAACTCCTCCTGGATACTCTTATGCAGTCCACTTCTGATTTAGACACTCCAGAAATCCTGGCTGCAGCGTGCGATGATGCCATGCAATCTTTGCTTGATCTCCATGCCCCAATCAAGCCAAAAAAACTGAGACCTCGAGACAGACAGCAAAAATGGTTTTGCCCCTCCATTAGCTGATCTCAAAAAAGATAAACAGCTTCTAGAAAAAGCATGGAGGAAGAGTCTGAATCCAGTTGAAGAGCTGCTTGGAAATCAGCTGATGTACGTTACAAGGAAGCTATTCGCAATGCGAAGAAAGGTTATTATAATCTCCGTATAAATAATGCCACCAATAATACGAAGGAATTGTTCTCAATCCTCAATGAGATTAAAGACCCTGTCAAAACTGACGATTTCTACACTCCAGATGCGACTATGTGCACGATGGTACAGACACATTTTAAAACCAAGATAATAAAGGCGCGAGATAGGATTATTGCCGACAGTTCGGACCTATCTCCATTAGGCCCTTCTTCACCAGCAGAACAGGCTCCCCCTGCTCCTGTAGTACCTGAACAAGATCCTCTTGCCCCTATTAGGCCAATTAAAGATCTTCCAGGATTTTCCTTTCAATCAATCAAATCACGTTTATTTGAAAATTAATACATTTGCATCAAACAGAAGATTCCAATTTAAAATATGGAGAATAAAATTGAATGAATAAGTAGTATATACAAAAATATAAGGAAGAACATATAATCAAACCAAAATTTTTAAATTTTCATGAACATCTTAAATAATAAGCTGCTAGTAAAAAATCTGATACACAAAAATTACTAATTCATTCTCCAGTAATCGAAGAGAAAACAAGAGTGGCCTTACTTGCATAAAGCCAAGTGATCTAAAAAGTGGCATAAGCCACTTCAGCCTTGGGAGCACAAAGCTGGGACAAAAAAGAAAAATATGAATCAAATCTGGAGTTGGATTACCACAAGAGCATAACAAGGATCGTACACCCAACTTATAGCTAACAAAAAGATTGTTAAATCTAAAATCAACCAGGAGTTTTCTAGCAAATTTAGTCATGGGCACCTTTAGATACAAAGGAACATTTCCAGGTAGGAATGGAATAAAATTAAGCACAGATTTTTTGTGCAAAGCATCAACCGTCATTTTCAGTCGCACTTGCTCAAGAAGGAGAGATTTTAACTTAAATATTCTAGCTGTTGTCATGCCGAGATCACTAGAGATTTCATTCTGAAGATCGATTTTAATCAATTGGTCCTGCACGTAACACAGCCACAGATTTTTTGGGGCAGTTGAATGAGATTGACAGTCGAATAAAATTTGGCGTGAAAGGTCACCAATATTACTATTTTTGAGATAGTATAAAACAGGATACAGCTTCAATTTAGCTTCCAAGGGGATAGAATGCGTTTCTAGGTATACTAATTCAGAAGCGATGGAGAGTGGTTGGCGCAAAAGCTTTTTTAAAAACAATCTCTCTATTGCCCCAATTTTGTCATATCTAGAAAAGCCCCTGACTTCAGCAGCATAACACACTATGATTTGGCAAGAAAGACCTCTAAGGGTGCGTTAAACAGGCTACAGGACTTATTCTTCAACACTTGATTTAGAATGCCCAGTGATTGTTTCATGGAAATTTCCAATTTACTAATCATGTCCAGCCAGTTATTCTCAGAATTAAAGCAACAAGCGAGATAGTCATAAAAAGGAACACACTCGAGCTGGTTTGAGTCAACAAAAAATGTGTAATTACCAGCCTTTTTATGGTGCCTCTCGATAACCATAATCTTAGACTTAACATAGTTAACAGTCAGGTTTATCGACTTCATAAAATTGTAATACGCAGCAAGTAATAGCTGGAGCGCCATTGGAGTGCGGCCCATTACCATGCCGTCATCGGCGTACAGCAAGATTGGAAGATGCCTGTTCCCAATTTTGGGAGTGTCCAAGGTAATTAACCAAATCATTAATGTAGAGGTTAAATAGGTGAGCCAACGGGCACCCCTGCCTAACCCCCCTATTTATGGAGAATCCTTTAGTGACTGCATGACCGTTAGCTGTGATGACTTCTCCTTGGGTATCTTGGTGAATTAACATTAACAAATTCAATATAGAATGCGGGAGCCCCTTTTGTTTTAATTGGGGCCAGAGGATCCCACGATCTATACTGTCGAACGCGGTTTTGAGGTCCATAAAACCTAAGAAAATTCGCTCTTTTTAAAAACCTATTTCTTGAGTAGCATATAAAGGTTAAACATTTGGCCAACTGCTACTCATTCTTTCTAGAACCCAAGTTGCACATATGAAATGTGTCCACCAGCAGTTGCCCAATCCGTCATAATATGTGAGACTTAAGTTAAAAACAACTTGCATAGGACAGAGATAAGGGAGATAGGACAGTAATTGGATCCCTTCTCACGATTACCCTTCTTATAAATAGGGATAATCCTGGAGATTTTCCAGTTTGGGGGAATAACCCCAGTTTGTATAATGCAATTAAAGTAATTTGTGAGAAAAGGGACCCAAAAATCCAACTGCTCCATGAATAAATCTGGAGGTATAAAATCTATTCCTGCAGCCCGCTCTTTCTTCAAAGATTTTAGGACTAAGAGAACTTTATTAGGGGCTATTAGAAGATCAGGTTGGTGCCGTTGGAACATAGCTCATTAAAGTCAACAGAAGATATTTGAGGAGGGGCAATATGGAGCTTAGAGAAGTGTTCTATCCACTCAGCAGGTAAGATCGAAGGTTGGTCAATCTTATTTACGTTAGGGCCTCTTAGTTTAGAATTTATCAAGAGCCAGAAACGTCTAGAATCTCTTGTGCTAGCTATGTTATCCCAAGTAGTGCGCTCAGCAAATATTTTGGCATTTTTTTGTGCCTTTTTATATAGTAGTCTTGCCTCAGCGATTCTATACATATTCTCCTTGCAATACCTGTTTTAGGTGGTCATGCCGCGATTTACATTCGTCATTAAACCATGGTTGGGATTACCTGGGTTGCCTTGCAGCACATTCACATTTTCTAGGAGGTTTGGAGAAGGTTACCTCGATGAAGTCCCAGAATTCCTTACTAAGGGCCAAAAAACTGTTTTTATCAAGATCATTAAGATTCATGCCAGTTATCGGAAATGTTTTATAGACCTCAATGGCATCAACTATAACTGGATTACTTATTTTAACCTTCCTTCGATTCGGAATGAGGTCCAAACTAAGAGCAGGACCAGGTAAAGCTTCTGGAGATGATGCGTCTTGCCATTTAATTTTAATTATAAGGTAATGATGATCACTACTCTGATTAGGACCAACACTGAAGGAATCAAAAATTTTCCAAGATGTCACATTGGTTAATGTGTGGTCTTTTAGCGACTTCCTTATGGGTTCACTTTGTTTATGCTTCCGGATGAAACCCCTAAGACATCCCATAAAAGGTGGGCCTTGAAGCAACACATGCAAACGTGTACCTTTGGGTATTAAGGCTCAATTCCTGAAATCCATCATGATTAGAATTAACAGTGATGGAGGCATGAGGGTAATTGAATCTTTGAGAGATTGGGGAATTTATCAAGCTGACACGAAAATAGAAATCTGGAGGAGAAACAGAAGTTGTACAATTGGTGTCATTAAAAATGCCTCCACGTTTAGAAAAGACTCAGTCATCACAAGAAGACCCGCCTCTCTCATGCTGACGATATAGCTGCAGTTCCTCTACTATGGCTATATCTTTGCTATAAAAAGCAGTCTAAAAGGGTCCATTAAAGCAAAACGAGGAAAGGGATATGACAGAAGGCCTCAGGACTCGTGGGAGGGGGAGGTGAAGGGTCAAGGAGGGAGAGGCTGGGAAATAGGAATGCTAAGTAGAGTAGACCGTTCCTAAAATTCTAAAATGTACCTGCCTTGGTGTGGGTTTCCGCACATTGGTGTTTTTTCTTTTTTTCCTTTGGAAGTAATAAATTGCGGGGAGAGGGATGAGTTGTTGTTATGCAGGGTCCATTAGGCACTTTTCCTTAGGATTGTTATGTAGTGGGCTGATAGGAAGTGACTTATTTATAAACGGGGGTAGAGGAGGGTTTCAGATCTCTCACTTGCCATACCAGGCCTATCTGAGGGATAGATAAGCCTGGAGTAAAGGGGGTTAGGTCTAGGGATAGGGAGGAGGGTCTGAGAGGGAGGCAGATGGGGTTACTTCATCAAATTGGCACACACTGCTAGTGTATGAGTTCAAATCACAAATTTGATGGAATCCTCTATTGATTTAAGAGGGAAGAAGGTGAAAACATTATGCTTGCTGAGCTGTAATATGAATGGGCTAATAGATCTCAAGAAATCTAGAAAGGTGGAAGACTATTTGAAGCATAACCATGTTGATATTTGCTCCTTGCGGGAGACACAGCTCTATAAAAAATAGAAAGGCCCTTAATTAGCTGGGTAAAGTAATTTTCTCTTTTAAAATAGATGGAGGTAGAATGAGAGGAGTGGCCATAATAGCTAAAGGGGAATGGGATCTTTCTATGTTTGGTAAGGACAAGGAGGGTAGATGGGTGTCAGCAGTAGCATCTCACAGCACTTTTAAAGCTTTGATTCTATCTATATAAGCCCCTAATAATGACACTCCCAATTTCTGGCTTAAGCTACAACTTGCTATTTCGGAATGGGAAGCGCCATTAAGTATATGGGGAGACTGGGGAGTTGATGCACAACTTTGAGCTTAGGGACGTTTGTTGGCAAGCTCACCCTGAGGAAAGAGGTTATTCCTTTTTCTCCCACTCATCGGGGCATTATTCCAGAATAGATCATTGCTGTATCTCTAAAAATAGTCTGCAAAGTGGTTCATCAGACTACATGGGTATTTCAGTGTCAGATCACTCCCCCCTCCAGGCAAAACTCCATATAAATATTACTAAGAAGTGGAAGGCCCAGGAGTGGACCTTTAATAGAGCTGGACCTTTAAACATACTGAATTTAAATATATGTTGAGGCTGGAAACAGAAGAGTTTCTCCAGACTAATGAAGGATCCGCGCCTATTCATATAATTTGGGATACTTTTAAGGTTTGTGTAAGGGGCTGGATAATTGAATATACAGCTAGAAAGAACACCCAAGAAAAAGAGAGATATAATTACCTGAAGTTGACACTTCAGCAGTCAGAGATTGAGCATGCAAGAATATGTTGACAGGGAGGTAATAGATTAGCAACAGAGAGCGCTCCAAAAAGCAAAGGTTGCACTCTCTGGGTTTCATGCAGAGGAGGCAGATCAGAAAGGGAGGAGATCTAAAATTAGATGATAGGAAGGAGGTGAGAAAATTGGCAAAGTACTAGCACTCCAGGGAAGGGAGGAGAGAAGGAGAAACAATATTAAAAATATTCTCACTTCTTCAAGGCTATTAACTGAGGGCTCTGATCTAATTAGAGAGGAGTTTGTAAAATTATATGCTCTCTCAGGGAGATATTTTAAATATGGACAATCAGATGCATCGATATCTGTTGGAGAGTGGGATTAAGAGACTTATTAGGGGGAACGGCTTTGGCTAGGATAGGACCTTCAGGCAGAGGATCTGGAGCTAATAAGGAGAGATGAGAAGAAAGACAAAGCAGCGGGGGAGGATGGCCTACCCTGGGAGCTTTATAAAGCATGTTGGGAACAGATTAAAAGACCAATGGGGCAACTCTTTCAGGCTGTTTGGGAAGTAGGGATACCCCCAGCATCGTGGGGGGACTCAAATATCATAGTCCTTTTGAAACCGGGCAAAGACTGAAGTAGCTGCAGCTCATAGTGACCAATTGCACTGCTTTGTGCAGATTATAAGCTTTTTGCTAAAGTAATAGCAGTACGGTCAGCAAATGTGGTTCCTGGATTAGTTTCTGCAGACCAACATGGGTTCATTGATGGTAGGGACACAACAGCGCATACTAACTTGATCGCCACAGCAATCGACAATGTGACTACCTTTAAAACCTCCCTGTCATTGGCTTTTCTGGATGCAGAGAAAGCCTTTGCCATCGTGGACTGGGACTTTTTATGGTGTGTTTTAGAACTCATGGGAATACCCCCAAAAATGATGATGGCGATCAAGTTGCTATACCGAAAACCAAGAGTTAAAGTAGTAGTTAATGGAGCGAAATCTCAGCCTTTTATTATCTCCAGCGGTACAAGACAGGGTTGTCCCCACTCTCCCATGTTGTTTGCCCTATATATTGAGCTGTTTGCTTTGTATTTGAGACAATAAAGGCAGATAGAAGGTTACAAGATAGGGCAGTCTTGTCTTAAGATGATCTTATATGCTGTTGATCTAGTGATCCTCTCAGCTAATGATCAAATACTTCAAGAAATAGAGAAACTGGCTAGAGAATTTGGGAAACTCTCAGGATTTAAACTTAATCTACAGAAGACTGAGGTTATGAGATGGGTGGCTGAGACTTTAGATCCAAGAGGATCACAAGAAATTAAATATTTAGGAATAAAAGTGGGCCCAACTCTTGCGCAGATTCAAGACGGGAATTTAGATGATATTTGGAACAAAGTAAAATCCTTAGTTAAAAAATGGGAGAATGTTTCAGTAATAGGAAGGGTAAATGTAATAAAGATGCTTGTATTACCGAAATTCTTGTATCTGTTTAGAGCTCTTCTGGTTTGGCTTTCTAAAGATTTCATAAAACACTATAACTCTCTGGTTTCTAGTTTTATATGGCAGAAAAAATCAGTGAGAAGGAGCTCGGAGAAGCTAAATAAGGATTAACTTGACAGCGGATTAGGTCTTTCTCTTCCAAGGCTACATAGATATATAGATATTCACAAGTCTGGGGTAACCCAGATATGGAGTTGGGAGGAGTGGATGTGGCGAGTAAGAAGGGGACAGCGCAAAAAAAGATGTCATCCTGGAGACCACGAGGGAGGACGAAGAAGACAGTGGCCAAAACAGAAGAGGAAGACAGCGGGAAGAATATGATGGGGCGAAGACCACAAGAGAAGGAGAAAGGACAGCGAGAAGAAGAAGATGGTGGCCAAGAGACCATGCAAGAAGAAGAGGACAGCATGAAGAAGATGGCAGCCAGGAGGACCGCAAGAGAAGAAAAGGACAGTGACCTAGACAAAAGAAAGAGAAAAAATTGGAAAAGATGGCGGCCTGAAGACTATGAGAGAAGGAGAAGAGGACAGTGGCCTAGACAGAAGAAGACAGCGGGAAGAAGGTGGCAGCCTGAAGACCACAAGAGGAGAAGAAGGGGAAAGCAAAAGGAAGATCACAGCCCAGATACCAAGGATATTCTCTGACCCAAAACTATGGCACAGGCAGGGTTCTCCCACACAGCCACCTCCATTTTGGCCTTCCCTCCAAGTACACAACTTCTATTTTTTTTTTATCGGCAACACACTGCAAATACAAATTGCTTCACATCATACTTATTTTAAAATAAGCACCATACTTAAGCTAGATAGTTATATGACCAACTATACAGATGTTTAAGATGTTGAAGGTGATGAAGTGATAGTCTCAAAGTTCTTCAAGGTCCTCTGGGTCCTCTGATGAAGTTTCAAATGGACCCCATCATACGGATAGTTTCCTTTGATTCCCCCTACTTCTCAGAATTTCCTTCTCAATTCCCCACAGGTTATAGACCGCTTGTATCCATGCAGCTATGATTGGGGGGTAGCATCTTTCCACTTTTTAGCTACTTCTATTTTTGCTATATTGAGGGTTTTTGAGCAGAACGTTTGTGTTACGGTGCCCTTCACATCCCTGACCTGCAGGGGGCGCT
>JASANK011470907.1:0-12053 GCA_031753695.1 Desmognathus marmoratus | reverse complement strand
AATAGGGTCGGTATTCACTTTTGTCTTTAAAACCGTCGGTAACTTTTTTACCGATAGTTTTAAAGACAATTCTGCAAATCGTAATCAGGGCCAAGGTTACATCTGGGAGAATGGGGTTACCTATCATTTCTACAGAGATGGAGAGTCATCCCTAGAGCTAGGTTAAAACAATATTTACATGGTTTGCTCAGACACAGAGAGCACAACAACAACAAAAAAATAAAAGTCCAAAATAGCAGCAGTTTTAATAAAATGATAAGCGCTTTATCACGCAGATCTTTTATTATTCAAAATCCTAAAAGATCCTTGATCATGTAGCAAGTGTCTCCAGGCAGTCCCATATTATATTCTCTGTCCGAGATGACGCACGCCAAAAAAAAGAATCGAATGGTGCACAAAGCGCTTGAAACTAGCAATCTAGTGCTTGGCAGCCTCCCCACTTGTTAGCGGCGCTCCCCCAGACTTCCACTGGGACAGAATGTATGGACTGTACTAATTCACATACAATGCCATAGCAATATAATTTTTCAATGCAGTTCCAACCATCAGAAAAAAAGTGCAGGTGGCAGTATATCAGTAGTGTTCAAACTGTCCAGCAAAGGAGCTAATCAATAAAGAAGCAACATTTATTTATTTAAAAAGTTTTCCAAAGCGATTGCTTGCGGGCGCAATTGAACCACTAGACATACAAAACAAATAAGTGAGTAAAAACATGTGATCCATAGCCCTGCCTGTCTATCAGCATCTCTTAACTCTGTCCTCGTGGGGGGGATCAACTAGGCGTCCTCCTTGGAGCATAAGACCCCTCAGCCATTATGTTCTTCATCTCGTTATTGGCTGCCTTTCTGATGTTATTGGCTGCCTTTCTGATGAGGACCTTGTTATTCCTTCAGACTCCCTTCGGATTGACAAATCAAGTATTCAAAGTGCCAGTGCAGTTCTATTGTGCTAGAGTGCAAAAATAAACAAGTGCACAAAAATGAACTCCATTAGTGCCTATAGCAGTAAGATAATTATACAGCGCTAATTGTAATGCCGCCCCATTAGCAGCAAAGCAGCAGCAAGGGGATTGTGCAGCTATAATCAATCATTGTGCAGTATAGCGATATATCAATAACTCTCTGGCTTCGTGGTTTCTTGCAAATTCACCAGTTCTTTGGTTTGGCTACAGTGTTCATATCATATCAAGAGGTTCAGTTCATATCATGGCCCAAATGGGCTCTACTCGCAGTGTTGTACTGCAGGGTGGAAACACACCGCCGAAAGAGACTTTTATTCCACTGGTTTTTTAAAAGACTTTAAAAACTTTTAAACATTCAGTATCACAGCAGGTACGCTTGCAAAACAGTTAACTACTGTACGCAGATAGTCCCGCATAAATTTTTTCTTTAAAATGGCTGCTCAGGTCTGCCACACACCGAACGGCTAGACTGCTGAAGCTTGGCCCCAGCCAGCACCGCACTGTCACCTGTGTTTCCTTTGCAGAACTGGTGGGTTGCACATCTTCAAGGACTCTGGGAATCCGGAAATCCAGGAGTCCATGTCTGATACTCCTCGGGATCTTCCGAGGACTCTGCCACTTAGCTTAACTGATGATGACTACGCTACTAATTGGTAGTCGGATAGCGGTTCGGGCAGACGGAATCAAAACCTAGCTGACGCTTATCCACAGCAAGCTGCAACTCGCTACTCGGGCCCACCTCTGCCGGTGCAGTGTCCCTGTCAGAGTCTCTCTCAGAGTCTCTATCACGTCTCTTGCATATTTCACCAGATGTACCACCATCTAGAGTTGAATAAGGTCAGTAGACCATGGTGTTCTTCTGCAAATTGTAGAGGAAGAGGGTGGAGTCAGCAACCAAGCATTAGAATGGCTTCACTCATTCCTCTCTGACTGGATGCAGAGGCTAAGGCTTGGACAGCACTGGTCAACAGAAGTTAAACTATCATGCGGAGTGCTGCAAGGCTGTGCACTGTTGCCTTTTCTGTTCAACATATACCTTTGACCACTGGCCACCATTTTGCAGAACACCGGGGATGACATGCAGATCCTGGTGGACTTCCATGAGGGAGCAGGAGAAGTGGAGGAACTCATGCCTGCATTGATTAGAAAGAAATGGCCATCCCTGAATAGCACAAAGACTAAAATCCTCCTGGCCAAGTCCACCAACCGGACCAGTGCCCCCGCCTGCCCCTGGCCTGACTCACGGGGCCTCCAGCCCACCCCAGTGACTGTGGCTAGAGATCTGGGTGTCCTGCTTTTAAATGAAGAAGATGCAAACTCTCAAGTCATCACAGTAGTTAAAGCCTGTCATCATCGGCTTAACAAGTTGGCACCACTCTTCTCCGTGCTGGAACAATCCCTTAAGGGAAATGTTTTACGAGGCTGAGGTGGCCTCACACCTGAGAAATGGCAACTTCATCTATGCAGGTTGAACCCAACATAACTTGAGTTCCCTACAGAAGGTGCAAAATCAGGGCATGAGGATGATTTTCTGGCTTAGGAAACATGATCCTCTCTCTTCCTACCGAAATCAGTTGAACTGGCTAACTATTAGACAACGGGTGGACCATAGACTGTGCACGTGGGCTTCGAGAGCCTTGCCCAAAAAAAGAGCAGACTATCTAATTGCCTGGTTTGCAAAAAGGCCAGCAGTGAGAGCCAGAAGATGCAGTCATGCACTTTTCTTTTTCCCCTCTCACATTCGGAAGGTCAGAGAAGGAGGCAGATCTAGTGCCCATCTGGGCACAAGAGTCTGGAACACCTTGACTCCAGACCTACATTCTCTATCCTCAGAACACACGTTTAAAAGATCTTTGAAAGACCGCATGCTGGGTAACGTCCCCTAGAAAGACCTGATTTCACAGAATTCTCAGCAGGGCATTCAGCCACTGCCTTGATGATAGTTCTGTCCATCAGACTGTTTCACCTTGCTCCTTTTAACTATAATTTTTGTACTCACATTTTTTGTTGGCAAAATTGGTTCAATTTACTTATGCGTGTTTTTATGCATCCCGAAGTCGATTGGCAAAGTATGCTTAATAAAGCTTTATTATTATATGATCATAATAATAATAATTATTATAATTTATTATTACTCTGGCACTGTTCACTCAGACAGTGCTTATGTCCGTTTTGTTGGGCTCGCTCTGACGCTATTGGTGTCTGCCAATTCTTGGTTAGGTGCTGTTAGCTTTGGTAATGCTGACTTCATGGCTGTTGGCTCTGGGCACTGCTTGTTTCTGTGCTGTTGTCTTTGTCAATGTTTGTACTAGTGTAATTGGCTGTGGCAGCGTTTTCGCTGGTGTATTTTCCTTTGACAAGGTTTACGTTTGTGCTGTTGGCTCAGCCAATTCTTACTCCTCTGCTGTTGTCTTTGACAATGCTCACTTCCCTGCGGTGTATGTTTTTAAAAAATGGAAATGTCGGCAGGACTTCATATAAGTCATTTTTATGGACTTTGTTAAGGCCAAAATATGCAAGTAAAGTCCATACATTTAGTGAAAGACTTCCAGAGTTGTGTCTTTAAAATGCAAACCCAAAACCATCCACAAATGTAAGGGAATGCAACCTTTCCAAGGTTTATAGGGTGTTTAATGTGTCACTGCATGGTTTTTTTATGTTTTTATTTTAATAAGAAAAATAGCATCATTTCAGCAATAGTCGAAAAATATTGCATGAATCACAGCACATGTAAAAAAAGAATTAAAGTAAACAAATTACCCAAAATAAAATATATTCATATCAATAACAATGCATAACCAATTCATTAAAATATAGACAAAAGATGGCAGAGCAATAAAAATAGAGATAAATAGTAAGGTGTAATAATCTCAACCAGAAATATTGTTGAGTGCACAAATTTCCACCAAAAATAGAATTGAAGTAATACATTTTGCTATTCCATCCTCCAGCCTATGTAATTCGAAAAATATTATTTCAAGTCAATATAAATGTATTCCCCTTAAGTGCATGTCAACAAAAATACTGTCAACATACACTCAACAGCAATACAAAAATATTCGGTAAAAATGACTAAAACAAAGTGGCAAACGAAAAATAACTTCGATAACAAGGCGGGATACCATCATCAACTGCCAATGCCAAAGGAAATAGGCCAAATTTGGCCCAATTCATTTTTATCCAGGAGAGGGTGCTATATTTAGCGTTGGTATTAATGGCAAGGTGCAAACCTTGAGCAGTATCCCCAAGATAAAGTTATACTTCATCAGGATATAGAGACAGTAAGTGGTCAAAACCAACTGTAGTTATAAACTTCCTACATAAAGACTTTGCTTGAGCTTCCATAGCTAAGATGAACAAAAGCTGCAATAGGTTTTAATAGTAAAGTAATCACAGCTTCCACCATGTCCACTGGAACGGCCCAAACATGCATGACTTCTGCAAAAACATTCGTTAATACATATTGCAGCGATTTTATCAGAGTAAGTCTTATAAAAGAACATAGCATATCCATCAGGCCCCGGTGCCTTTCCTGAGGCTAGATCTTAATGGCCCCTTGAATATACTTAATCGTAACAGGAGGGTTCAATAAATCCTGTTCCAGTTCTGTGTGAGCTGGCAGTGGAAGAGAACGTAGATATTGGAGCACATCCTCTCACTGTATAGGAAGGGTTATACAAGTCTGTAAAAAAACCATGGAACAGCGTCTGAATTAATATGATTGAGGTCACCATTCACAGGCCTAATTAAAGTAATAGCATTTCAGGAGTTTGCGCCTTTCACAAGCCAAGCTAAAGTATGACTAGACCACTCCCTATCTGAGTATTGCATAACTTTATCAGGCCAACTCAGAAACGCCATTTTCCTATCAAGTAGTGCCTCCACTTGGGATGTCAAGGTGCTCACCTATACGTCTGTATGAATAGATCAAACAGTCTGTATCTGGGCTGCCAGGGCTGTCAATCGTGCCTATAATCCAGGGAGATCATGACCTAGATTGCTTAATATCCATCGGTTTTTTGTACAACAAATCCCACATATATACTTCTTGAGAGCTCCCCAATTATTAAGCCGATTGGTGTCAGGGGGGTTCATAATGAGCAAGGAATAGAGTCATGGCTTCAGTAAATTTGTGCTTAAATACTGTTTCTAAAAAGGAGATAGATTTAAAGGTCCAGTGAAAAGAAAATTATCCTGAGTTTGCCGGAAGTGTAAGAGTCAGCCAAAAAGGTTCATGGTGTGACAAAGAATGGGGTTCCATGCCGCAGTCAGATATCATGTCCAACAGGTTGTCCGAAGGTGAACTAACAGACATCAGAGCGTGTCAGTCGCCCCACATACATTCACCATTACAAACACAGTCATCCAGTGTAGGAATGGATGAAATATTTTGTGTGAAGTCAACAAGTGTGAATTAATGGCAGTGTTTTCAAATAGCCAATTTCACGAAAACTAGTGTTTTTGTGAAACATTTTTATGTGTTTCAGCTGGGCGTTTTGCCAATCAAATACCCTACATTATTATAAAAGTTAAAGTGTCCCATTAATTTAAATTATACGGCTATTTCAAGTAATTTCTGTGGTTTATGATACTATAAAGGCACTCTGCCTTCAGCCTCGTGCCTCTGTATGGGCATGGAAATCCTTTGTGGATTGTAATATCTTTATAATTTACAATAGGGGTACTTTATCCACATAATTCACAGTAAGACACACGATATTCATTGTACAGTATTGTTGGACAGCAGACAGTAGAGTTATATTTCGTACAGTTCTCCATGTATCTTATGTTGTATTTTATCATGTGTCGTATTCGAAACTTAACATGCTTATCCCAGAAAGCATCCTCCCTATACCCTTTTTTTTACCCCGTTAGCCCCTCTTCCTATCACTTTCCAGCTCTCATAGCTTTAAAAACTTCTTGTCAAGACCAGAAGAGGTGTATGACTGATTGTGGTGTTTATCTCTGTTTTGTCACAATAGGCTTGAAATCGCGAATAGATGCTGGCAGTGGAAATTGTGAAATGGGTTATGTTTCTGAACTGGTTGACCTGCTTGATCCCTGGAGAAGTCTTATCTGTGACGAGAAACTGCTGACCACCACGGAATGCTGGACGTTAGCGAATATAGCCTCCTCTCTGGTCCTGACCTTCGCAATGACAAATCCGAAATCTGCTCAATCTGAAAGTTTTCCTGAGCCAAAGCGATGCTGACGCCTCAAAGACACATACGACTCTTCGCTTCACAGAATGTTGACAATGTAGCATATCGTAGCCATCATTTGTAATCTCTTTTGAGAGGCAGAAGATTTCTTTGCAAGATATTACACTTGAACTACAAGAATTATTGTGTAAGATTATTTACCAGAAAATTGATTTTTCAGCTTCAGGACATTGAATAAGGAGGCCATTGCTGGCAGAAAAATCTATAATCATGGGAAAGCACAATGCTGGAACTTACCGTCAATTCACTGAAATCCAGAAATATTTCAACGCATACATAGTTACGAGCAGAAGGAACTCTGTTCTGGCAGCATATGCAAGCATTGTAGCACTTGTTCTTTTCTTGAAATTGAAACCTAAAAATCAAAACGCTGCGGCCCACCATAAACTGTGGTTTGCGGATATATGAACATCCCTGCAATAGAATTAAATTAGTCACCACTTGACAGCATGGTTAGAACTTGATGACAGCATGGTTGATGACAGCATGGTTAGAACTTGCCATACCATTTATTTACAAAATATGAAAGTGCAAATGCTGTACAAACTAGCAGTGGTTTCAGACTGTCACTAATCTGCAACACTTGTTAAAATAAAAAGTTCCCATCCCAAAAAAAAAATATTTCTGCAACATTAGGACAGAACCAATTTCTCCTAACCATCTCCAGATAATATGTATTTATGGATCCTTGCAGGGATATAGGCAAAAAAACAAAAACAAACCTGGAACAGCTGAAGAACACAACATTGAAGGAGTGGATGACCTGTTCAAGAATGATTCACCTTTTAATTATTTATTTTCTTCTTCAGTTTTATTCTATAGATTTTGAGTTACGTTCCTCTGTCTACCATTGCCAACTTCCAAACAAAAAACCCAAGAGGCACACTTATTGCGACAAAAACGCTTAATGACATTTACTTTCCTATTAATGACATAACTCAGGAAAATACAGCACCCACCTTTCTATTGATATCATTTTTTTTCCGTTGTGATCTATTATTTCCTTGGTCACTCATTAATAAAAATATTCTTCACAAAAAAAATATTTCGGCAACATTAGACGAGAACTTATTTTTTCTAACCCTCTCTAGATGATGTTTATCTGTGGTGCGTTACATGGATATTACAATGAAAAAAAACATACAGCTGAAGAGCACAACATTGAAGAAGTGGACGACCTGTTCAAGAATGAAACACCTTTTAATTATTTATTTGCTTCTTCAGTTTTTGCTACAGTTCTTGAGGTACAGTCCTCTCTCTACCATTGCCTAATTCTAAAAATCCAAAAAACTCACCAGTGGAGACCAGGATGCTTAATGACATTTAATTGCATATTTATTTCATGGACACAATGACAATAAATTCCAAGTTTATTTCATGTCTCAGAGCAAAATACCACACCCCAGCTACCAGTCAAATGGTATATTTTTTCCTTGGTGATTTATTATTTCCCTTGGTGTTCTATTATTCTATTGGTCAACCATTAATAAAAATGTTCTTCACAAACAAAGATATTTCAGCAGCATTAGAAAAGAACCTAACCAACCCTAGATAACGTGTGTCTATGGCGCCTGATGTGGATATTACAATGAAAAAATATAACTGATACAGCTGAAGAGCACAACATTGAAGTGAATGACCTGTTCAAGAATGAAAGACCTTATAATTATTTATTAATTTCTTCAGTTTTTTTCTCCAGAGTTTGCGGTGCATTTCTCTTTCTACCATTGCCAATTTCTAAATGAAAAATCCAAGAAACACATGAAGGAGACCAGGATGCTTAAAGACATTTAATTTCATCTCTGAAAACAAAATACAGCACCCACTTTTTAAATGGCACATTTTGTTTCCTTGGTGATCCATTTTTTCACTTGGCCACTCATTAATAAAATATTCTTCCCAAAAAAAATGTCAGCACCATTAGAAAAGAACCTTTTTTTTCCTAACCGTCGTTAAATAACGAGCAGAACTCTATACAGCCTTTCATGGATAGTAAAATAAAAAAAATAGCTGATACAATGGAAGAACACAATATTGAAGAAGTGGACGCCTTGTTTGAGAATGAAACACCCTTTAATTATTTTTTTCATTCTTTTTCATAATTTTTGTGGTACATTCCTCTTTCTTCCATTTCCAACTTCCAAACAAAATCTGCAAGGAACACAGCTATAAAGACCAAGACGCTTTATTTCATGTCTGAAAACAAAATCCAGCACCCACCATTCCAATACTGTAATTTTTTCCTAATGATCTATGCATTAATTAAAGGTATTTATTTAAAGCAGACCTTTTATGAGTGCTGTACATTACAACATTGGTGAAATATAACGTTTGTGCAATAGTGCATTTCAATAATGGAGCTGGGACTTGAACTTAAGATGGATATTTCTTTTTCAAGGGTCATTGTGACATTAACACAAAATGAGTGGTTTTTAAGTGTTTATCCATTTTGATATGTAATTTGTTGGGTGGTTTGTGGGTGATGTCATTGAATGTGGTTACTGTGTATTTCTAGAGCAAACTCCCACTGAATAGGCCTTGGTCATGAATATAATTGTATAGATTCCTTTGACATGGGTGTTGGAAACATTCCCATGGTACTAACTAGCGTGATTTGTCACACATTTTCTATTTACATGTTTTGATGCCTTTAGCAGGTGACACGTGCCGTGTTTTTTTGCTAGTTCGAACTTTGTAAAGTGGATCCAGCATGGACATCATATGCTCCTGGGACAAGGTTATAGAAGGGTGCACAGGCCCATAAAACTAACTTTATGGCAAAATGTGGCTTTTTGCAAATATCTATACCAGACATTTATACTTTTGATTTGCTACTTTTGGCTGGGCTTAAAAGTGGTGCATATACTATAATGAAACCTCTGATGTTAATGTGCAGGCAGAGAACTGAGTGAAAGAAAGATTTGATACCTCTGTGACCTCTGGAACCATATATTGGCATCCCTGTTAAATAAGACCTGTTCTGAGTGACTAACCCTTACAGGAGCGGAGATACAGGTGCTGTTGTGCATGCAGGAAGGAACTGATACCTTCAGCTTGTGTATGAGCTGTCCAAATAATCTGCAATATAGATGCAACCAACTTTGAAGTTTTCAGTCTGCCACTGATATAAAAATGTGTGCAGTTCATATTTAGGTGCCTTGATGTCCTGCAAAAGAGCAAGATCATACATTGTGACCTGAACCCTAAAAATATCTTGGTGGAGTATGGGAGTGACAGTTACATAAAGGTTATTGATTTCGGCTCAAGTTCTTGTGATCTCAAGTAATTGCTATTTAGGCTGCACTCTGTTTTCTGGTTTGGTGTTAGTTCTCCTTTTGTAATTTTATTAATTCTTATTAAAATTAATAATTCTTTGTGTGCATTGAGTATTCTACCTGATGGTGTAACAATTAAAAGTCTTGTATTAATTGGTAACTAATATGTTACCAAACCCTCAGCACTCCGTATGAAGTCTCTGAATATTACTCCCCTGCTGTTCAAGTATTAATTCTGAGGCTTACATTTTTCAAAATATATTTACATGGTTGTATTTCAACAATTCATCCACAGTTATATGATAATCAACTTTTGTATCACGTTCTCATAATTAATCACTTCAGTTCATGAAGCAAAAATTCATTTAACAACAAAATTAGTATTTCGCATGGCACAACATTAACACAATACAATTGTTTCAGGTCTAAGCCCATCTTTAGATGCTGTGCATATGAGAAATTTGAAACTAAATGTAATTAAGTCATCGCCAACCTTTCCACCCAAGACAAAGATCTACTGGCCCCTTGTCTCCAGAAGATAAAAGAATGGATGACCAACAACTACCTTCAGCTAAATGCACAAAAAACAGAACTGTTGGCAGTAACTGGCAAGAAAGGGGCCCCAGCACCAACCATCCCGTGGCCAGTAGACTGGGCCACACATCCGACTCCAGTACCACAGGTTCGCAACCTCGGGGTTTTGGTCAACCACAAGCTGGACCCGCACGACCCATGCCACAAAGACCATCAAAACCTGCAACAGCCATTTGAATGCGGCTTCTAGACTTTTTCAGTTTCTAGCACACAAACAAAAAGTTCTCTTAGCCCAGGCCTGGGTCGGCTCCAGACTCTGCTACGGTTCAATCTCCTATCTGGGAGCCACTAAGAAAACATTACAGAAACTGCAAAAAGTCCAAAATCGGGCGATCAGGCTGATATAGCAACTTCCTCGCTCCACCCATATTTCACCATGGCGCACACGCCTCAATTGGCTGAAAGTCAATCCTTAGTGGAGTTTCGAACGGCCCAGTGGATTTGGAAGCTGAGAAGAGACATAGGCCCCAAATATGCGCAGAAATGGATCAAGTCCCCTACCTGTACACGATCACGGAGAACTGCCAAAACCAGCCTCCTTGTCATCTCAAAAGTTAAAAAAAACACTAAAGGAGGCAGAACTTTGGGTTACCTAGGGACGAAAATCTTGAACACCATCCCCTCCTCAATACGTGATCTATCAGATTTCCCACTATTCAAACGGACCCTGAAAAATCAGCCACCTTTTCAAAAGTTCCCGAGGACACAGTTCCAGGTGTCCAGCTCGGCCTTCCAACCACCCAGCCTCAATCATGGAAATCTGGGAAATCCTTTGATTGACACTGACACTACCCTGGAACAGCTGCCGGAACCCACCAGCGGCGTTAACAGGCCAACCCCCACTCCAGAGACTGTCCCTGCTCTGACTCCCTCCAACACTACCCATCTACCCATTTGGGATGTTTCTTCCCCCCCCCTTACCGCTAAGAAACAACCAGAGTCTGATCCAGAGAGCGGCTTGGAATAAGCAGAGACTACAAAGAATGGGTTTCTATGGCACATAATAGCCCCACTTTTGAGTCCTGACTTCTTTTTGATTTTTTCTTTTCTCTTTACCATGGTAGTTTTCTTTGTTTGTATTGCTGAGATTTCTCTTCTTTTAATGCAAAGCGGTTTAAAGCCCCCGGGCCCGAATCGCTATACAAAAACTTAAATAAATAAATAAATAAATAAATAAATAAATGATAAAAGCATTCAACATCATTTAAAACATAGCCAAAACAAAACATATATCGGATTAGTCATACACCCAATGTACAAACCAAAGGAATCAAACAAAAATTCCAGGCAGCCTGAATGGATTTTAAAACAGATACGGCCAGCCATGACCTTAAGGCAGGCAAACAGAAATCCAAACTGCAATGGTAATGTATGGTTAAAATACAGTCAGACACAATGCCCATAAGCAGGCAAAAAGAAATTCAGACAGCGTTGGTAGGTTGTAGTACCAGAAACATTTCCAAACAGGGCTGATAATTCTTAGTGTGATTGCAATCAGCCCTGAATTCATAGCTGGCAAAAGAAGGGGGCAATACACACAGATTTCACAGAGGTACATAAATCACCTGCAACCCTACTATAATACATTTAAATGGAGCCTTGAGAAATATTACAGCTCTTGCGATGCCTCACGGAATTAGCGGACATGTCATAAAATCTCTGTACAAACCACGTTTGCTAAGGGCGGCAATTTTGACCTTCCAGGCACAAATAGTAAATGAAATGATACGCAGAATGACTGCTGGGTCAGAGTTGTTAAATAACCTGCTAAGTGCTAGCAGGTCCCCACAGGTTTCCCAACTATAGAGACAGTTCTTCAGCCATTGCTGCCTCAGTTCATTAACCATTTCGCAATGTAAAAAGAAGTGTGGAATGGAGTCCGGGGATGAGAGGTCACAGCTACACACGCGGTGTGCTTTGGGAACCCCTGCTCTTCCACCCCAGTAATCTAGGATCAGTAAAACTCCCAAGCGTATCTTAGCATAATTAGTTGCCATTTTA
>JASANK011459834.1:0-12083 GCA_031753695.1 Desmognathus marmoratus | reverse complement strand
AACATAATAGTATTTTTTTTAAGCTTTTACTAATTTAAACTATAGGTTATTATTATTAAAAATATTACAACTGAGGCCACTAGAGGGCGCGTGGAAAATGGCGGCCTGATCGGAAAGCTCCTGCCCTCTCAGCCTCTAATCCCCCCCAAAAAATGCCGTTTCTATCCCTTCAAATCAAATAGTAAATGGCTGACTGTGAAGAGACGGTCCGGCGCCACAGAACGACACCAAACACGGCGGATTTATCACCGGATGGCCCTGATGTCAGCCGTGATCTTTAAAAGCCGGCCCGCACCTAAGAGAGCCGCCGGCTGCGCATGAAAACAAGAGCGCGACTTGAAGACAAGGGACGTGCCGGGGGGTGATTTCAACCTCCGGGGTGCCGGGTCGGGCACCCGAGAGTGATGGTGAGGGGCCGCGGAGGACCCGACCTTCCGGGACGCGCCGCGATCTCCACGCGGCGGAGCGGCTGTGAGTACCCCGGGGAGGGCAGCCATCTTAGCCGCACACGCCGCACAGCTACAAGCCCAGAGGCGAGGTGTGGGCCCTGTCGGGTGCGGGATCTGGGTAAATAAGTGAGTGGAGCCAGTGGGGACCCGAGGCCCGAGGGTCACCTGTCTCTGCTCCTTCTCTGGTTGCCCTTATAACCAAGTTTGTCAACATGGCAACACCTCCGGTCTGTACCTTCAAGTATCAAACAGGCTTAAAGCTGTCTCTGGACCCATCAATTGCCACTAATTATAGACCCATTGCCAATGTGCCTTTTTTATTAAAAACTTTGTATAGGGTAGCATACCTTCAGGTACAGCGCTACCTTATAGGCTACAATATCCTACCATCCAGGCAATCTGGGTTCAGAGAAGCTCAGGGTACTGAGACAGCCTTGCTCAATCTTAAATCTAGCCTTCTTGGAATTAGGATAAGGGCAGATTGGCACTCTTAGGCCCTAATTACGAGTTTTGTCGGTAAAACCATTGGTAGGTTTTATCAATGGTTTTACCAACACCGACAAAGTCGGTAAAAAATTTACAGACAGATTTTGAGTTAAAAAGGTCGGTATCGGAAAAACCATCAGTAAAGACTGATGGTTTTACGAATACTGACATTTTAACTGAGAACTGTCGGTAAAACCATTGGTAAGTACAGGATGACATCCCTTACTTACTGATGATTTTGCCACCAGCCAATGGCTGGTGGCATAATTCTGTCCAGGCTAGCCTGGGCAGAATTTAAAAAAAATTAGAAACAATTTAGAAATAGTTTAGAAATTTCAAAATAATTTCAAAATAATTTCTGTTTCTAAACTACTTCTAAATTATTTCTAAATTATTTCTAAACTAAAATAGTTTAGAAACAATTTAGAAAAAGTTGAGAAATAATTTAGAAACAATTTAGAAATTTCTAAATAATTTCAAAATAATTTCTACATTCTGCCCAGGCTAGCCTAGGCAGAATTAGAAACAAATTAGAAAGACAGAAAATTTACCGCAATCTGCATAGATGGTGGTAATTTTTCCTTGATTACAGTGTATTTTTCTACACTTCCTACAACTACCAACATGATTAACTTGTAATCATGTCAGTAGTTGTAATTGTTGGAAAAACTGTCAGTAACCCTGTTACCGACAGTTTTCCCGACAATTCACCAACTCGTAATTTATTGGACTTATCTGCTGCATTTGATCTAATAGACAATGAAATTCTTGTGGAGAGGTTGCTTTCTTGTACCAACCTCTCTATGAAAGCAGCTGATTAAGTACGCTCCTTCCTGTCAAGAAGATCGGCTAGATGCTTCCTTATCCACGAAGGCTCAGTTAAAAAATATTTCTTCTGTACCATCTTACCATCTGAAGTTATTGGCACAGGTCAAGTCTTTTTGATCACAGCAAGCCTGTGCTATTGTTGCAAGAGCCATTATATGCTCCAAGATAGAGTATTGTGGTAATCTCACGCCTGAAAATAGTCAAGCCAATCTGACGAAGCTACAGACTGTACAGAATACCGCTGTCAGGGTGGTATACAGGCTGAAAAGGCATGTCTCAGAGGCTCGGAGGAACTTGCACTGGCTCCCAGTATGAGCCTGCAGCACATTCCGCTTACTTAGTTTTACTTATCAGGTGCTTTTCGGTAACTGTCCTTCATATCTTAAAGAAAGGCTTAAGTTGCGGCCTGTTATGCGCACTTTGCAGTCCAATGATTCGAAGTTGCTCATGGTGCCAAGGCATAAGCTTGCCACGGCAGGAAAGCTTACCGTTGATCACTATTCACCGTGGCTACGGAATGCGCTCCCGACCGATTGAAGGATGCAGGAAAGCCTCATGAGCTTCAAGGCAGCCTTAAAAACTCACTTATTTGAATAACTCTGTTATGACCACTTCTGCTTTGCTTATGACCTGCTACTGGTTCTGATTTTAACATGTCAATGAGGTCTTGTCTCTGTCTGTTTTTATGTGTTTCTATGTGCGCCCTGATGCCAATGGGTTAGTTGGCGCGTTAGAAATGAATAAATAAATTAATCGCATTTAAGGGGGGGCAACCAATTTACACAATACCTCTGTAAGGGATACAACTTGTCCTTCTAAATCTTTCCAATCCACCCTAAAATCCCTTTAAATTAAGGACATAAGCTTTCTACCCACTGTGTTTTATTAACTAGTAGCTGAATATGGCTGTTTAGTTCCTGTGGGGGTCCAGTTTTGACTCTCACTGAATGAAAACATACCAACTACCGACTGACTAGCTCAACCCCAAGAGCTTGCACCCACAATTAAGGCAGAACAGACATACAGAAAAAGAGACAATGAACCCAGTCTCCTACTGTAATAGTGTTCTCTTAAGAGCAAACAAGCTGTTCTGTTTAGCACTCTTACAAGAGGAGCCCCCCGAAGGACAGCGCAGAGCCGTTGGAGGAGTAGTATCATGAGGTGAGTGAGGGGAGAGGGATGGAGGGTGGGCAAAATAAGTGAGGGTACAAGGATAGAGTGGTAGTGCTAAGGGGGATTAGTATTCGTATGTAAGTGGGAGGTGGGGTATAGAAGTTAGTCAGGGGTTTTAAAAGAGGTTTTTGGGGAGGGGTAAAAGCGTTCTCGACGGAGAGGGGTGGGGGAGTAGTGGGCATGGCATAAGGGCAGTGTAGTGGGGTTTTCTCCCCTTCTAATAAACTTGCATTATACGCATGACACCACCCATTGGTAGCTGTGTCTTCATTCTTGTAGTGGCTTCATTCAAGGTGTATCAAGCTCCTCCTCCCGGCACTCTTGCGAGCATGTCGCAGGAGCGCCGGGAGGAGGAGTTAATGTGGAAGCCACACTGACGTGCTGTTTGGTTTTGCAATTCTATTAAAAGCACAAGCTTTCAAAAAAATTACATGGGAAGAGGAGCTCTTTTAACACTGTGCTTTAAGTGCGCTCTGTTTTAGAACTCGCTCGTCCTTCATGAAACCATGAACCTTACACCAAGATCATATAGACAAACAACCAGAGCAGACACCCATAGAAATATATAACTTTCAGAATTTTGTATGTAGGGTAATATTAAAAATGCTTTTACCCTAACAATCTGTGCACTTCGCAGTTTTGTTTTGATTGTGTATAATTGGAGGAAACAAGCAAGTGTGACGACACAACTGTGGAGCAGAGCATATGAAACCAACTTGAATTTGAGCTCAAGACTGGGTTGTGAAAGGACACAGGCAAGCCACCTTAGCTAATGAGTAACTGGGTCCTATGCATTATTATCCAGTAACATAGAGGTTCCCCCATTCCTACATAAGTTCCCAGGAGGAGCAGTAATCACCCAGGATATTGAACAGTCAACACCATTAAATGTATAGAATGCTGCAAATACACCAACATCGTAGCTTATTCATATAGCTGACCCACACCTGGCAGTCACAACTGGATACAATAGAAAAGATATGAACGGATCATGTCGCCCAGTACAAAGGCCTTGTGAAGTTCATTAGCACATATAAACCCAAGTGCTGGGAATAAGTGGGTGTTGTCTCGTGAAAATCGCACTTAGGAAGACCCCGCCTCGGTTCGTGGTGCAACAGGACTGCAACTGTGGTCTAGATGCGCCATACAAAAAATTAAAAAGCCCAGCTAGCATAACAGAACATCATATAACATAACAATAATAATTGGTGTCAACTGGCTTGTCTTGTATATTTAGATTTGAACAAAACAATCACCAGAATTAATTGTAATTATTAAGCAGAGCAATCTTTCTCTGGATAAGGGGAGTGGCACTAAGGAGTTAATCTCCAAATTCATCATTTGAAACATGACTGTACATTTTAAGCATAAGTCTGTTCACATAATGTTGCTTACATATTGTTAAAAAGGCTTCCACAGCATGGGATTTCTGCCAAAGTTACTTAATAAAGATCTTGAGAGTATGTGTGCAGTGACCCCCATTACACATGCACTGCAGCAGGGAAGGAAGCATGGCTGTTACTGCTGTTACCAGGATCAGGAAAGATGGCTCCTGTTTCACTCAAAGCCTTTGACAGCATCTTCTAGCATCTGTGGTTGATAGTGAACTAACATGCTTTTCTGTTTAAAGGGGACCACTCATCACAACAACAACAACAACAACAACAACAACAACAACAACAATAATGATTTTCGGTGCAGCTCGCCCATAGGCCTCAGCACACCACCAAGGCAACAATCCAAATCAGAAGGCAAGGAGAGTCAAAAGCAGAAAAGAGGTCGGAGATCAAAACACAATGAACACATAAAATATAAAGGTGTTTTGTACAGAGCATTAAAAAATGCCTATACTTCTTTTTTCTATTTCAGTCAAAATGAGTTTTTGCCATATAGTTTGATTTTCAATATGTGATGTTTTTGGGTGTTATTATACACTCGCCAGTAGAAGGCAGCAAGAGGATAGGAAAATTCTAGGCAGCTATTTTTGTGTCCTAATTTCACCCTAGGAAGTCGAGTTAATGCACTACTTTAAAAGTGCAATTACTGTAAAACAAAGCATTTTTGAAACGAATGACAAATTACAGTTCTGGGTAAGTTTTGAAGAAGAATACAAAGAGCTAAAGTAGTGATATATGTGATTGAGCACCTTTACCTCTCCTTTGACCCTCCCCTTCCCTGTCCTCCCATCTAAATTCTTTCCCCATATTCTTTAACCACCCCTAGTTCTTCAATAACCTAGAATGTTGGTCAGAGAGATGCTCCGAGCTTGGAACAGGGTCTGAAGGCCACTGTAGCCTTGGGTGTGATAGAAATGCCATATAACATAATATAACATAACATAACATAACATAACATAACATAACATAACATAACATAACATAACATGGAGAATGCAAAGAGATAACGTAGTGATAGCTAAGATTGGGCCCCTTTACAATTACTTATCTCTTAGCTATATGAATACTTCCGATATTTGCGACATTATTCTCTCTATTTCTGTAAAGAAGAACAATGGTCTGTGCAATTTGTTGACTGCTGGCCAACTTCTTGTCTTTAAATAACAAAAGGGCTCCCTAATCACAATCCCTCAATGGCATACAGAGTGATCTCCAGGGAAAAATGGGATGGAGGTGTGACAACAACCTGGAGTTAGATCATTTTTTTCCTACTGTAGGTATTAGATACGCTAAAGCAGTGTCACATTATTTTGAAGCTTTATTCCCAGACCTGGCATGTGTGATCTTCTGCACGAGGCCATTGTGGAGACCTGTGAATGTGCAATTAGGTATGCATGCAGGGCCTGAGTGTGTCCCCTGAGTCCTAGAGGATAATCTATTAGGCCAGGATTACCTTTGGAATTCAATCTCTGCACTTGCCCATTTATGAGTGCTGTGCCATTAGCATTAATGTGTTTCTTATAACCTGGATTTAGCCAATGTTGTTTGTGTGCTAGAAACACCATGTTAGCTGCATCATAAAGCTCACACTGTTCCCAACCCGCCACCTTATTGTAGACATGGTAGAAACTATGGATTAGATCCTACACTGTATGAAAGGTCTCTTCCCATTATAGCCTATGAAGGCTCTTGTTCCAAGATGGAGGGCATTGCATTTTCTTCTTCAGTTCATTCTTGTCCTAGTTACAGTATCCATGTGGGGTCTGTCTTTTCCTGTCTTAATACCATCCCAGGAATAGGGATAGGCGAAGGTTTTCGCTGAAATGTGAAAATGCCGGAATTTTGGCATTTCTCCACTCACAGGAGTAGGGAGAATTCGCTTTGTGTTTTTTATAAAATAGAATGTTTTTTATTTTAAACAAGGAACAATACAAAAAGCAGCTAAACAGCTAAGCCATACATCACAATGAAGAAAGTTAATTCATTAGATGCAACCCATATAGTAAAAATAAAGTTCATAAAGGTTGAGACTGCAAGCAAGGGTTAATACATAAATTAATGGCATTCAAATCAAGCATTAGTCCATTAGGAAGATGAGCACCATATCACAATGTACCAAGGCACGCGCAAAAGGCCAGAAGAGCATTTGCTAAGAGTTAGGTGAGCAGTGCAGCAGCCATTTTAACTAAGGCCAGACCATACAGTTCACTAATTTGTTGACAGAGAAATTGTCCAGCGGTAGGAAACAAATTTCTCCCAGATGTCCTTTGGCAGATTTGGTGAGACCAAGTCATATTTTGAAGCGATGTCTTTTCAATACACCAATGCCTGCATCCTATTATCGATACGTTTGCCAAGTAAAGCTGCTAGGGAGACAAAGCCACGATCATGCGTAGAGACAAAGGAAAGGTCTCCAAGGAATAAGGTCCGCAGAGTTTGTGGAATATCATAGCCAAGTATGTTGCACAGCTCAGCTAGGACCTGATCCCAGAAGGTTTCAACCGTAGGACATTCCCAGATCAAATGGTCAAATGTGGCTGGGGAAACAGTACAGTTGGCACATTTTGGGTCATATGTTGGATTAAATCACTGGGTGACTTTCTTGTCAAGGCTTACATCTATACCCAAATATTTGAAGGAGTGGGACTCCATGCAAAGGGCTGTGGTGTGGGTATTTCTGGATGAGGAGTCCCCAAAAGAAACACAAGGGGCTTTTCCCAGTTCATGCAATGGCCAGACAACAGGCCAAATCTGGATATAAGGTCTACAGATTTGGCCAGGGAGACAGCCAAGGAGTGTAAGTATAGTAATAGATCATCCACATAAAGCGAGACAATGTGTTCCAGCCCACCCTGACTGATACCGGCACCCATGAGTGCCTCCCTCATCTGTTGGGTTAGGGGCTCAAAAGCCAGATCAAACAAGAGGGATGAGAGCGGACAGCCCTGCCTCATACCCCAAGAGATTTGGAAAGTAGAAGTGAGGTTGTTATTCCAAAGCAAGCGAACGGATGGGTTAGAGTATAACAACTTTATTAGCCTGCGCATGTAGGGTCCAAAATCTAGGAGACCAAGGAGTGAGTGCAGATAGTCCCAGGCCTTAGCCATGTCAAAGGATACAACCACTGCAAACGAGTCAGGATGGGCAGGAAGGAGCATAGAAAAGAGCGTGCGGAGGTTGTCCTTGGTAGAACGACCTGGGACAAACCCGCTTTGATCACGGTGTATGTCATGACTTTTGGGCATGGCATAATTATGATTATTAATAAACACGTCCATAAAGGCAGGTGGATGTGAGGGTCCCAGAAGAGTGTGCACTTCAGTAAAAGGGGCACAGAAAAAGGGGTACATATGCAAGTGAAAATGTGCTCCATTCAAAGAGCACTCGCGTATTTATACATTTTACTTTACAAATACATTATTCGTAGATGCATATAGTGAGATTCAATGTTTGATATGTTTACACTAGATACTAATATTAGGGGAGATGTATAGTTAAGTCTCCGGTAGATATGTTGCTAAGTGTGTTAGCTGGGCTCTAGCCCCATGTGTTTCACTGAATGGCTGCTGGAGAAGAGCCATTGGACAACATTGAAACATTTCTGTTGACAAATATTTCTCATTTAGAGCCTTGTAGAAACTACAACTATCAGTTATGCATAAAGCACACAACGGATTCTTGTAGAACAACTTGTTGGGAATCCGAGGATATGTAACATAGACCCCGCTTTCATATTTGTTTAGTCAGGAAATCAAATTATCCGCAGTATGGTATCAGAGTTTGGAAGGAAGCTTTGAGAGATCTCTGTGAAGGGGCTAGTCTCTGTGAGAGCAAAGCTGACTGCCTCCAGCTTGACTGGGGGAGGGTAATCCAGCCTTAAATGCAAAGAAAATACAAGAAATTCGAAGGACTGGGCAGGCCAGCCTCTGGGAAGAGAAAGGTTTGTTGGTGCAGCTGCCTATGAATTGGTCACAGCTATAAACTGAGCTTTTCCCAGATGGAAGAGAAAACACTCCGGTCACAGAAGCCATAAAAATATGACGTCCTGCACAAATTATGACCGGCTTCTCAAAACACAGTGTGGCTCAGGCGCAGACTTTGGGACGCCGGTGTCATGAATTGACAAATGGGTCAACTGTACTTTTGAACTCCTGCATGCAGCCTGGCAGACAAAGGAAGGCAGTTTGCCCATAGGGATACATTGTCAGGATATTACTTTTGGGCATAATTCAAATTTGGAAAGGGCTGGCAAGCTAAAAACCGCAATGTTTGTAGGGACCCCCTATATCATGCCATCACGTCGAATATTTGCGTTTTTGTAAAATTGGGACTGAATTAATTACAAAAATTAATTAAGGAATGTTTTATTAGAGATATGGAGATAAAAGTAATATCATTTCAAACAAAGAGGGGAAAGTGACAGTTTTGATATAATCATTAAGTTCTCAGTGCCCCAGGGTTTAGTAGAAATACATTTGTTTCGGCACAGGAGAAAAATATTACTCTAGCGAGATTATAATAATCAGGATCTGAGGCTAGTCTATTATAGAATATTTTAGGGACAATTATAAAGATGTACCTTGCTCCACAAGGGATTTATGGCTAATTTTGCGTATCTTGGGAAATAAAAGTCACACCGCGATCAATTTCATATCAATGTGTAGAGCATGAATGGAAACTATTATTGAAATTTATTAGGAATTCCTCAGTAAAAATCTCTAATAGTTATCACATTTGTAAAATTCACTAGTTAAAATTGTCTCAGCCTGTGATGACGTCAGCAAGGGGCTGGTGGAAAGGCGTTACCTGATTATCATGAGTTGTTAAAAGGCAGACCCCATTAGAGGAGGGGCATTCAAGCATTTAGACGCACAGAGAGATTCATAGTGAGGTGTGAGTTCAGGCCGCAGAATCCCAGCTGACTGAAGAGGTGGGGCCAAGTGGGGCATTGACAGAAGCTTCCACGAGCCCAGAAAGATAAACTTTCAGCACGTCTGCTGAAGGCAACCCATTTAGCAGCTAATTGAGAATTGACGGAGCTGACAGCAGGGAGCCATCTCTGAGGCCGAGCTGGAGGGACTGCTGGAGCTGCAGAGCAGAGTGTGAGGGCCTGATGCACATCTGTCATCCACAAGTGACTGGGAGATTCTTGGAGATTACAGATTTCTCAGGTATTAATGCAAGTATGAGATTAATGGGAGATGGATAAAGTGTGAGAGGGTAACAGTCAATTGTGTGACAGAATTATTATAAAACTAATATTTATTGGGGAATAGTAATTGCTGATGTTGTAAGACTGTCTTAAATTGCATGATTGGGAACACCGCTGATTTTGAAAGGGTAATTTTATGGCCGGCCCGCGTCACGGCTTCCCAAACACCTAATTTGACATTCTACAAAGGGGATATGAATAATTATTAATATGCGAATTTAATTATGTCATACAATTGATCAAAGTGTTAGTCTGTGTGTGATACAATTGGGAAAGTAGATACATTGTGTCATAGGAAGTCTAGATGCATCATTGAGGAACATTTCAGGAGGGTCATTGATAGTTGTGGAATTTAAAATGATTTCTCAAGTTCTAATTACATGGTAAAATGGAATAAGCAATCTACTTTGGTAAGGATGATTATCAGGTTGTGATGTGTAATTTTCTTGAAATGTACGAGCAGGAAATTAGCTTTCAAACTGGTGTAGGGCACGAAGAGTATTTACACATTGTCCTTGCGAGTGCTATCATCTTGATGAAAATGTGCTGGAAGTAATGTAATGGCAGTATAAGGGAAGCTGAAAACACGGTAATGGAAAGTACAGCGCAAATGCTGGTGTAATTTGTGAGCCTTTATTGTCTGTGGTCAGATGAAAGAAAACTACATATTTAACGTGTTAATCAGGACAGAGGTCTTATTGCACATGATTGTATTGGGAAAATAGTGGCTTTAAAGTCACAAAAAGAAAGCAGTGTATTAGCGATCATTGTGAAATCTTTATGTTAGCGATTGTTTGTAAGAAATTTATATAACCTTTTGATTTTTATATAAAAGAAAATATTTTACACAAAGCGACTGGTTTTAATGAGTGTGCATGTATGAGTGTGGTTTCTATGGAGTTTTAAATGTCATGAATATACGGCTGGGGGCTCAAACTTTAGGGTCTTGAAAGGTGAACTCATGAATAGTCTCCATATAGGAGAATCGTATGTGTAGGGTATTGAACTAGATATTAATATCTCTCACATTTATTTAAAATGTTTTGTTAAGCGATTGCCTGCGGGTGCAATATGAACCGCTGAAACAGTACCACATAAAAACACCCGAGGGTGCAACATAGAATCACCCCAGGGGGGTTACAGTAAAAACAGAGCTCGAGACGAGCCACCGAACAAACAGAGTCATTGCACCGTTAAATACGTCGAGGGACGTAGGTAGAACCATTTCTCAAATTGGCCGCTTTGTTCATTTTGGCCAGAGTGATGAGGTTATGATTGGCTCGCAAAGGAAGGGGAGGGGAGGAGAGGTCCCGGATAGCAGGGGGGACAGTAGGCCATGGCAGGGGGCCTTGCGTCTGGATGACTACCCCAGGGCCAGGGTTGGAGATCAAATTGCCTCGAGCCGGTGTGAGGTTCTTCGGGTTGGCGGGCTGTAGATGGTGCGTACAATCTGGCGGAAACGAACGGGATGTCTTACAGGGGGAGAGATGAAGTTCCGCTCGCTGGGTATCCTGTGACAAAAGATGGAGCTTCAGTGCTCGTTTAAACTGAGGAAAGGAGTTTGAAGATTTTACATGAGCAGGTAGCGAGTTCCAGAGATGGGCCCCTTTGTGGGCCATGGTGATGCCTCCTTTAGTCCGTTTCTGGATCCGGGGAGGTACAAGATGGTAGAGATCTTTGCTTCTTCGTGCTCTGGACCTGAATGGACGGTGGGCCCAGAGTTGTTGATATTTTGGGCCCTGGCCCTGGAAAGCCTTCCACATCACCAGACAGATCTTCAGGATAACCTGGTCTGAAATGGACAGCCATTGCAGTTGTCTCCACTGGCTGAGACGGTCTCTCCACCCTAGGCCAAAGATCATGTGGATCCTCCGATTCTGGATTTTCTGTAGGGTATAGAGTGTCTTCTTGGAAGCCCCGAGCATCAGAGATAATCCGTAAGTGAGTCGCGAACCGACCATAGCCTGGTAGACTTGTTTCCTTTGCCTCAGGGTCAGAAGAGGAAACAGTCTGGACAAACGGTTGAGGTGTAAATGGCAGGCCTTGACCGTGGCAGCCGCGTGAGCTGCCCCATCCAGATTGTGGCTGAGTACCATCCCGAGATTCCTGGTCTTGGTGGTCGGTGCCGGGGGAGCCCCCCAGGCAGATGGCTGGGGAATGGCCTTGGGGGCGTCCCCCCTCTGACCCTCCATGAGAAGTAGCTCACCCACCTGGGAGCTGGATTGACGGTCTCACACTCACTTACGCGCCCACCAGCAGAAGTAACTTTTTGGCTGCCCTGGGTGCAAGATAAAGTTCTCGCAATAAGTCGCACACCAGCGAAGGTCACTCAGTTGCATTGGCTGAAGGATTTAAGGTCTCTTTAGCAGAGAAGAGCTTCATCGCCCCCTTTGACCCTTGCACTTGCAGAATTCAGTAAGAGCCTGATCTCTTGGTAGTGACTAGAGCAGGAGTCTCCAACCAGTAGCTCGTGAACTACTGGTAGCTCTTCTAATACCCAACAGCTCTCCTGGTCCTCTCAGACAACATTTGGGAGCA
>JASANK011448756.1:0-12129 GCA_031753695.1 Desmognathus marmoratus | reverse complement strand
TCCTTAAGGGTTTCGAACGCCTTCTGGGCGTCGTGAGTCCATGCGAATTTGAGATGTCTTCGGGTCAAATTAGTGATGGGAGAAATGACCGCCGAGAAGTTTGGGATGAACCGACGGTAGAAGTTGGCAAACCCCACGAATTTCTGCACATCCTTAACGGTAGATGGGGCCGGCCATCCCTTGACCGCCTCGATCTTCTTTTCGTCCATCTTGACTTGGCCAGGGGAAAGAACAAATCCCAGGTATTCCACCTGTTGCACATGGAAGGCACATTTTTCCAATTTGGCGTACAGGTGATGAAGCCGGAGGCGTCTGAGGACTTCTCGTACATGCTCCTGGTGTTCTTCCAGGGTCTCTGAATAGATTAGCAAGTCGTCCAGATAGATGGTGATGTAAGCGCCACTGAGGTCCTGAAAAATTTCATTGATAAAGCTTTGGAACACCGCTGGGGCGTTGGTGAGCCCGAAGGGCATGACACGATACTCATAGTGACCATACTTGCACTTGAAGGCAGTTTTCCATTCATCTTGTTCACGCACTCGAATCAGATTATAGGCTCCCCGAAGATCCATTTTGGTGAACCATTGGGCCTGTTTGACCTGATCAATGAGATCCACAATCAATGGTAGCGGGTAGCGATCCTTCACGGTGATTTTATTCAATTCGCTGTAGTCTACGCACGGCCGCAAAGTCCCGTCCTTCTTTTCGACAAAGAAGATTGGGGCTCCCGCCGGGGATGTGGACTTCCTGATGAATCCCTTCTTAAGATTTTCCTCGATGTATTGTTTTAATGTCTGGTCTTCTCCTGGACTCAGAGAGTAGATTTTCCCATGAGGAATGGGAGCGTCAGGCTCCAAGGTGATGACACAATCGCAATTCCGGTGAGGCGGGAGGACCTCTGCCTCGGTGGGGTTGAATAAGTCCTGGTATTCCTGGTATTCAGATGGCAGGCTGCTGTCATGAGCCGCTTCGGTCGTCACGATAGGCCCCAGAATTTCAGGTGGGTTCGACGGTCCACGGCAACAGCATCGGGTGAATTTCAGCTGCTTTGATGTCCAGTCAATCTCCGGGTTGTGCTTAGTCAGCCACTTCATGCCTAACACCACCTTGAAGCGAGGCGACTTAATCAGATCGAAGTCAATAAGTTCCTCATGTTGGAAAATGGTCATCTCCACCGGCTTGGTGACGTGAGTGATGGCTCCACTGGACAAGGGGGTACCATCGATGGATTGGACTGCTTCTGCCTCCCTCTTGAGTAGAGTGGACAGATGGATTGTCGCGGCAAACTCCTCATCCATATAGTTGCCGGGGGCTCCACAGTCGATCAGTACTGAAACGGTGCCCGAGTAAGTGGAGAATGCAACGTTGGCCGCAAGGATCAGGTAGGAACTAGAGAAAGGAATCTTCATCTTAACACTGGTGAGGGTATTAAAGGAACAGTTGGTACGGCCCAGAAGTGAACCCTCAGCTACTTCCGAGCCTCGGCGTTTCCCGACCTCTTGGCTCCCAGCGGACAGTCCTTCACCATGTGGCCGGCCTGACCACAGTACATGCAAAGGTTACCCTCCTGCCGCCGTTTCCGTTCTTCGGCCGTCAGAGGCCCACGAGGCTTGGATTCGTACTTTCTAGGTTCCGTCGCTTGAGCTGGCCGTCGGTCAGTCAACAGGGCGCTTTGATTGGCGCCAGTGGGAGCCCTTGAATAAACGGAATAACTTTTCTTGAATTCCACGGTCTTTCTTTCACTCCTTCTTTCTGCCAGTCTTTGCTCCAACCGCAACACCACTTCGATAAGTTCTTCCACCTCTTCAGGGAAGGGATGAACCTGAACTAAGGCATCCTTCAGCTCCTCCTTTAAACCGTTTTGGAAAATGGTCAGTTGGGCTTCTCGGGACCACTTCAGTTCCACGGAGAGCTGTTGGAAATGAGTTACGTAGTTTCCCAAATCCCGACTTCCTTGTTTCAGGGTGAGATACTCCAGATTTTTGGCTTGTTGGGCGTATCTTCGTTCGAACATGCGTTTGAAGGCCTTCTCAAAGCTGGCGTAGTCCGTCATTATGTCGGCCTCTGAATCCATGAAGGGGGTGACCCATTCCAACGCTTCTCCCCCCAGGTTGGAGATGACGAACATGACTTTCGCCTCCTCGGTCTCGAACAGGGAGGGTCTGGACCGGAAATGGATCTGGCACTGAGTAAGGAAGGTTCTGCAGCTTTTCTCCTCCCCGCTGAATCGTTCTGGCAGGGGAATCTTGTAGGGTCTGGGGAGCTCTTCAGATTTGCGCTCCCCTTTCCGGTAGGGCGTCAGGACAGGCATATCGCACTCCGAGTTCGCGTCACTGTTACGCTCCACTTCTTCTTGCCCCTGTTCCTCACTGGGTTCCCTGCACGATTTCTGAAGTTCATCGACCTTGTCCGCCAGCTCCTGGGTTTCCCTTCGGCTAGCCCCCAATTCTTCTTTGATGGTGCCCACGATGGCTGTCAAGTTTTCCACCATTTTCTGGAGCTCGTCCATGGTGGTCAGAGCTCTCCCGTTTTCCTTTTTATAGGCCTGTGCAAACTGTTACGCTTGCGTTATGGATTGGTACACGATAGGCAACTGCTTCCGCACTTTCAATGCTACTGGTCACAAAGATGGAACAGAAAGGTACTCACTGCTCAGATGGCGACGAGCCGAGCGATGGGAAGATAGTGTGCACAGATTTGGAGAGCGTCGCCAGGCCCATAGACCTACCGACCCCCTCCGGGTCTGCCACCCAGATCTTGACTGAGAGAGGTAGAGGGTAAGGTGAGGCCAGGAAACTCGCCTTTCTTGATATCTGCAACAACAGTCGTACAAGATTTTGAGTTTTGGACCCTCTGAGGCAGGATAGCTGATAATTCAATACTGCGATAGCGTCCCCCCCAGGAAGGGCAGTGTTTCACCTGTAATAGGGTGGCAGCCCGGTCCTTAATGATGCTGAAGTCGTGTGGGCAGCAAAGACCTGTAGGACGATGAGCTGAGCTTCCGGTGAAGTCTTCTTGGGACCGGCGACAGCAGATTCCCCCGTAGCTTCTTCTCGGGGAAGGGGGGTTGGTGCGTGATCACTGATGCCCCACGGGGAGTGGAGCCTAGTCCCGAGGACGTGACTAGTCAGGGCCCTCGGATATCGAAGTCAGACTGACCCCCTCCGGAGCCGGGTGGACTTAATGGGCTAGAGCCCGACTGAGTCTGAGAGGGAGGGCACCCTGCGCGCGCACTCAGGGGACGCAATGGCAAACTAAAGCTGACAGGGCCCCGTAATGTGTTGGAAGTCGAACGGGAGGTGGAGAGTGTGCCTAGCGGGCGGCTACTAAGCCGGGTGACGGGTTTCAGTCTGAGGGGAATGCACCGCAGCCGCCACGCGAGCGCCCTACCTTACTCTAACTAATTCCTATGAGCGCAGCTCCTCCTCGGGTGAGCCCCTCCCCCCGGGGAAGGGGTTAGCAGGATTCACAGCGGGGATGACAGGGAACTGGTTCGTCAAGGACGCCAGGGAATTCAGGGTCTCTGAGGAAGGCCTGAGGCCACTCGTAAAGGATGACAGGTTCGGGCAACGCGGCGAAGTCGTTGCACAGGCAACGAGACCGTCACGCGGCTCCCTTATATAGGGGCCGCTGTGAGCCGCTCGGAAGCGCTCGGCTTTCGGCTGGAGGCGCTCGCGCATGCGCGGTGCGGCGCTGCACTGGCCAGCCGCCACGGTTGGATCGGCCTGACGAGATGGTGGGCAAAGCAGTGGCAACTGCGAACGCGCACAGCCGATGACCAACACGGCGTGTGCGCCCTAGCTGTGCGCCTGGCAGGCACCGAGGTCCCTGAGCTGATCAGATGATGGGAAAGGTGGCTGATTGAGCCGGTGACTGCCGGAGAGGTGGGTTCAGCCCTTTCAGAGTCGGGCTGAGTCGATATTCAGAGGTCTTTGGCCGTCTTCGGCCGTATTTGCCGCCTCAGAGGAAAGGTACTGTAGCTGAGGCTGCTACTGACTGGTCTTGCTATCTATGAGCTGTACTCCTCATCTCCCACCTCATCCACTATCAAATCCATGTTTACAACCATACTGAGTACAATTGCAGTAAATATTCCTGCTGTGTTTTCTTCTTATTTTCACGAGGAAAATTCCTTGTGTGGACATTTCATGTTGTACTGCATTATCATTTAATATTACTGCCACATTATAGTAGAGTGCTATTGTACTATTGTACTACTGTCTCAGTGATTTGTTGCTGGCTTACTCCAACTATTTTATTTTTTCCTTCTTACCACCCTCCCAATAGTTGGGGTTAGTGTGGTTATTGCTGGTTATTGCTGGCCTAATTATAATTTTCCCTTTCATCCATCAATATTACTACTTTTGTTGCCACCCCCCCAAGTGTTGGGGCAAGCGTGGTATTGTACTGTGGTACTGCGGTTAGTAATTTTTGGGCCAGCATTATTGCACTTGTTGCCTTTCTTGCTTTTGTTGCCACCCCCCCCAAGTGTTGGGGCAAGCGTGGTGCCACTGTGGTATTGTGGGCCAGTAAATTTCGACAGTTGCTGCATCTATTGCATTCATTGCTTGTAACCACCCCCCCAATAGTTGGGGCTAGTGTGGTTATTGCTGGTTATTGCTGGCCTATTTATAATTTTCCTTTTCATCCATCAATATTACTACTTTTGTTGCCACCCCCCCAAGTGTTGGGGCAAGCGTGGTGTTGTTGTGCTATCGTGGGCCAGTAACCTTTAATCGGTGCCATTGTACCTGTCTGCATTTACTTGCTTTGTTGCCACCCCCCAAATTTTGGGCTAGCGTGGCAAGGGTATGTCTCTGGTGCCTATTTAGGTGCTTATACTGTGTCTACTCCATTGGACTATTGGATCATTGCGCTGTAGCATGGTCAGCTTTAGCCTTGGAGAAAACTCAAAACTAAAACAAGTATACCCACTATTTACACAGTACCGTGTTACATTTTACAAATATGATTTTGTTGCCACCCCCCCTGTAACCACCTAGGGGCTAGCGTGGCGTGAGTGTGATTTTCACGCAATCTGAATATTCATTTACCTGCTATTTGTTTTTTTGCATCTGTACTCACAAACACAGCATATGTCTTTTTCTTTTTTTTTTCTTTTGGAATAAGCCAGCTTAAAATCCTCAGACGCTATCACCCTCATATCAGGCTTAGCATGGCTCCGCGGATTGCTTTCTTTCAAGAGGTTTTTCTTATGGTCTTTGCCTGCTGTCACACCAATAGCCTTTTAGGAGGTTATAGATTCTGCGCCTGCAATTGTAAGCTCTGTTTGTAGGCGGGGCTGATTTATCGATTTACTATTTTATTTTTCTGTACATTTCATTGTGCATTTCATTTTGGGACCATATTTTATCATTGTCAATATTACTGCAGGCAGTTAGCAGCTGGCAGCATTTCATCGTGATTACATTTTGTTATTGTCAATACTACTGCTGGCTGTTGGTGGCTGCCTGCTTTACATTGTGATTATATTTTCATTATTGTCAATATTATTGCCAATATCACAGCTGCCAGCATTTCATCTTTGCTATATTCACTATTGTCATATACTACTGCCAATATCATTGTTGGCGGCTGGGAGCTGTCAGCACTTTACTGTGATTACATTTTTCTATTGTCAATATTACTACTGGTTGTCGCAGTTGCCGAGACCTTACTGTGACTGCATTTCATCACTTTTATCACACTATCGTCACCAGCTGTGTGCCTGTAGCTGCTATTGCCTTTAATATCTCTACCACTGCTGTTACTTATAAACCAGGATCAAGGGTGGTGAGGATATTCTATGTGTATATTTTTTTGGTTAAGGAAGAACACCTCTGTGTTTGAAACTAGAGGCCGACCTAAACGTCCACTGCCCTGTATCATTGTTATCACTGTACAGTTATTACAACTACTATCTGTTATTTGTATTGCTGTCCAACTATCTACATATCCTCTAGAGTGGTATACATTTTCTAACTGAACAGTTCCTATATCGGGGGTGCAGTTTTACCAACTACAGGCTAATCTCCACCAGCCACATAATGGCCACAAGCGAGTGTAGCGAAATTATTACTCGCTCCAAGGGGAAGGATCCCGTGTGTAGACTACCCAGGGGTGCTAAGAGCAGTAGGGGGGGGGGATGGCTTCCAAAAATTTACCAGATCTTTCTGGTTTTAGACAAGGCTCCCTTACCAACTACCTCATTTCACATTCTCCATCAGTGAATAAATCCACAATCGTAACACCACTTCCATCTAACAGCTCCATTATTATTTTCAATGATCACGGCCTATCTGTATCCTTACATGGCGACCTACCACCGATGTTAAATAGCACTAAAACAACAGACGTCAGGAGTGTAGACCAGGTATATCCCTCACTTGAGGAAGATCTAGAAGCTCCAGTATTTTCACCAATATCTAGGCCTCGCACAGATTCTTTTCCACCAGATATCTCTCGTTCAGTTGTGTGTGAACCAGGTTCTCCTCACCGAAATGATAGGGATATGTCAGTGGTAGCTCTAGACTCACTTCACACCAGTGACATGTGGTTCACCCTTCCTGCTCGTCCAGTTCAAAGAGCCTTTTCAGACTCGGTAGCTCTCCGTCCAGGGTCTTCCGCATTGACAGTTCGACCATTGTTAGCGGACGCACAGTCAAGTACGCCCTCAACACCACTGGTTTCTAGTCAACTATCTATCTTTAGTGACAGCATTGCCTCTCTGTTATCTAATCAGCAAAAAATGCACGAAGGCTTGACTGATGCACTTTTAAATCTTCAGGTAGCCTCAGCAAAACAGGACACAGTGAACCGTCAGGCTGTGGGGGATCTGTTAGCAAGGATTGATGTGTTGGAAAAATCTTTGAATGAGTTAAAGCTAACGCAGGGCACTATTAGGGATCATAGTCTACACGCCTTAAAAAACACCCAGAAATTATTACTGATTACTGCCCCCACAAAAAGTGCCCCAATTAAAATCAGTTGTGGAACTCAAATGGAATTTGCAAACAGCGCAGATGATTCCATTCTAAACCAAATGCGCGACGGGGTGCCTTCTATTACCGCCCCAGGATCGGCTCATATATTGTCTGCGCCCACTGATATTGTGGATTTAACAGGGAAGGTGGCAACCGTCACCACAGTGGGGTCTCAAACTTCCGGTGTTATCTTAGTCCCTGAGATGGGGGGTATTGACAACCCACCAGCCTCCAAGCGGAGGAAGACTGTGGTCCAAAAACCCCCCGGTCCAAGTCCATCAACCTCTGGGCTAAGCACTCACAGACCACATTTGAATCCAGTTCAGGTTAGCAATCAGTGGAACTCTGCTGCCCCTGCCTTTGTCCCAGTAAAAAGTGTCCAACATTTTGCAGCTTCTAAAGGCAATCCAAGATCCAACTGCGATCAACATTTCAGCAGATCGGGTTCGCAGGGTCGGAAGCTTCTTGTTCCAGCTGTTAAGGAACCTGATATATCATGCAGTCTCATTATGATCCCGCAACATCCCTTAGCAGATGCTGCTGGCAGCCGTTACTTTCTTAATCGATGCTCACTTCTCAACTTATGTAGAGGACTGCGCCTAACTGATGAAATCTCCTCTAAGGATATTTATTCGGTAGATTTTGTTAAAGCTCGGTCTAGTATCTATGGGGAAGCTACATTGTTTACATTTACTTCACCCCAGTTTTGTAATACATTGCTTGATAATCAGGAGTCTTTTCGCAAATTTGGCATTTTAATGGACAGCAGTACCGATTCCGTGGATCGGGCATTCAACGAACTAAAGAGATCTAAGGGCTTTGCCCCAGTAGTTCCAAGATCTAAGGCTGGAAATGTTATCGATCTCATACCCTGGCAGGCCCCTGACAGGGGTAATCTGATGGACTCTGGTCTTAGGGACTCTGCTGGTCAGTCAGATTACTCGTATTAACTACCTACCCAGCAGCAGCAGTCTGTGCCTACTGCTCAGGCGGAGTCGGCGGATCTTGCTCAATGTACCCTCCCTTTTCGCGTAGTGTCATGGAATTGCGCAGGTCTCGGTGCCCCCAATAAAGTATTTCACTGGCAGACTTGTTGTGCTTCCAATGATTTGATCTTTTTACAAGAGACATGGCTGGTTGGGGCCTATAGTTTTGATAACTTTCAATGTATTTCTGTACCGGCTCAGGTATCAACTCACGGCCATGCTGCGGGGGGCCTTCTATTGTGTATTTCTACTGCATTGAACTGGTCGGTGGTGCAATCATGGACTGACTCTGAATCTTTCATAGCTGTGCATGTTCAGCTACCTTCAACTTTAAATTTTAATTCTTCCGCTATGATACTAATTAATGTGTATCTTCATCCTGTAAAGATTAATAAAGGCAACTATTTGAATAAAATTATTGACCATATATCTTCTATTCTTGATGGCAATCCCTCGGCAGGTGTGATAATCTGCGGGGATTTCAATATGTGGTTATTGGATCAAAAAGCTACCCCTTCTAATGTGATTTTCAGAGAAAGCTTCCCAGACCTCAAATTGTCCCCAGCCCATAGCAAGAAAAGACTCACAAGGAAGGCAATGCTTGTACTGGATATGCTATCTGCTTACGATATCTATCCACTCAATGGGCGGATCGGGCAATCCCCAGAAAGCATAAACACCTTTTTCAGGGGCTCAACAGCCTCCTTGATTGATTACTGTTTTATGAACCCAATGTGCTGGTCGTTAGTGGCCGATTTTGTAATTCATGAGGAAAGCCTGAGCGATCATAGTAGTCTCGGGCTTACCCTCACAAGTAATTATATTAGACCTTTAGCTAATACATTTCTAAAGGACATTAGGGTTCATAACAGTTCCAAGTTGCGATGGGAAATTGATCTTCCACCCTATCAGCCTGATCTTTTAGATTACTTGTCAAATTGTACATTTTTCGGTCACGAAATAAACGTCGATTACGACTCTTTCATTTCCCTTGTTAAGTCAATTTTTTCCTACCAGGTTCCTGCAAAACAGCCAGCTATGCCTATGGGGTGGTTCGATCGTGAGTGTCGCATTTGGCGAGCAGATCTACGTCGCTCCATTAGAAGAATAAAGTCTTCTCCCAATATTTGCCCAAGGGCCATCGTTAATGTTAAGAAAGAATACAAAGCTAAGCTTCGTTCTAAAAAATACTATTTTACCATATTAAGATGGGAAGAGATGGCCGAAACACTGCGATCGGGCAACATGAGGAAATTCTGGTCACTAGTTACCTATGGAACTTCGCACAACCGTCCCTCTGCTCCGGCTTCCTCCATATCATGTGAGGCATGGTCAGCGTTCATTGAGTCTCATTTTTTAGGGCAGCCATCACTAATACAATCTGTTCCACTGGGCCTCTGTACTTGGATCATTGGTAAGGCTACAAATGTGGATATTGTAGACTGTATTATGGACGTTTGTAAATCTAGAGCCCCAGGACCCGATGCCCTGCCACCAGCCTTGTTTAAAAACAATGCATGGAGTTGGGCCCAAATACTGACACCACTCTTCAATAAGTTTCTAGAGAATGGAGATATCCCGACTGCCTGGAAAGGCGCCATATATTTCTCCATATATAAAAAGGGCCCTAAGGATAATCCTAAATCTTATCGACTGATTGCCTTACAGGACATTTTAAGTAAAATCTTCTGCAAATATCTTTTGAAATGCCTGGAGGCCTGGGTCGATAATGCAAACATACTTCATTACACGCAAGGTGGGTTCCGACGTGGTACATCCACGCATCACCAAATCTTCGCTCTGGAATTTTTGGCGGCAAAGTATATTGCCAAAGAGGGTCGACTGTTTGCCTGCTTTATAGACTACTCGGCTGCTTTCGATTGCGTACCAAGGCTTCTGTTATGGGAAAAGCTTAGGTCTTGGGGCATCCCAGGAAACTTATTACAGATTCTTCAGGAATTGCACTCCGAAACTTGGGCCAGATTTAGATATGGCCCTAACGGGGAGCTTTCTGATAAAATCCCGACACGGTGCGGCGTTAAGCAGGGGTGCGTTCTCGCCCCCCTCCTTTTCAACTTGTTCCTTGCAGACCTCCCGATACAGCTTGCAAAGGTGAGAGGAGTCTCACCAGTGGTAGATAACAAAATAGTGGACATTCTATCTTACGCAGACGACCTCGTTCTTCTTGATCGCACTAAGATCGGTCTACAGCGAAAATTAAACTGCTTGTCAGAATTTAGTAAAGCACATGGTCTGTCAATAAACAAAAGTAAATCTTTTACCCTTCAATTCGGTCATCGAGTTAATAAACACATATGGTACTTAGACAATAAGGCCTTGGCACACACTGATTCTTTCCGTTACTTAGGAGTTATTTTTCATAAAACTCTATCGTGGGCTCCTCATATGAAAGACGTTAGTCAAAAAGCGCTGGTCAAAGCTCTAGCTGTGCGCAGATTTAATCGCGATTTTGGCGGCAACTCTTTTCTACCTTTTTTGTCGGTTTATAATCAGCAATTTTCTGCCACAATATTATACGGGGCTGAGACTTGGGGATATCGTCAGTGGGTAGAGCTGGAAAGAATCGAGGGGAGAGTATTACGCCAAGCCTTCTCGGTACCTCAAACAATGTCAGTGGCCGCTCTTCGCTTCGAATTAGACTATTGCTCTTTAAATTTTAAGGCCCATCGGCGCTATATTTCTTTTCTTTGGGGCCTGGGTGCGAGCAACTCTTCTTTAGTTGCAAACTACTGTTTCAACGAACTTCGGTCTTCGCTGCCTTTGCCAATTCCCCATCCACTTGCCACCAGGCTACTGACCCTTTCTATGTCGTTAAAACTAGATTGGTGCTTTATTGCACCGCCCATTGATCCATTGGTTAGGAAAGAGCGAATCAAACGAGTTTGTGGGAGGGAGAGTCAATCATATGATATACTCATACTTTCCAGAAAAACCTCATTCTATCACTTCCTTAGTTTTAAGAAATGTTTAGGGCAGGAAAGGTACTTGAGTACGTGCTATTCAACAAATATGGCTACTAATTTTGCCAAGATACGTCTGGGAGTTTTACCGATTCTAGAGTATTGGGGAGGAAGAGCAGGGGTGCCCAAGTCTCACCGGGTGTGTAGTTGCGACTTCTCGTCCCCGGATTCTATTCCCCACTTTTTTCTCCATTGTAACATGATTACTGAGTTGAGGCAACAATGGCTGAAGAATTCTTTGTACAATTGGGAGACCTGTGGGGACTCGTCAGTACTGAGTAGGTTACTTAATAACTCAGACCCTGCAGTCATCCTGCTGATCATCTCATTCACCATCTGTGCATGGAAGGTTAAAACTGCTGCCCTTAGTAAACGTGGCTTGTATAGAGACTTTATGACATGCCCATTAGTTCTGTGAAGCATCGTGGGTTTGTAATATTGCATAAGTCTTTTATTTTTTGGTCAATTCAGTGAAGGAGTCAACCACCATGTGTGGTCGTGCCTAAAACTTCACTTGCATGGTTAATTGCAATGCTCATATCATTGAGTGATTGGATGTCTGGTTGTTGCCCTGTTACTTTGATATATGTTCTAGGAATAGTTACCGCACTACTCACCCCTCTACTTAGATTGGGTAGCACTAAGGATTGAGATGTGACTCTCCACTTTCTCCAAGAAAGCTTCTAAATCGACAGTGTTTCAAATCAGGAACCGTCTTTAAGAGATTTCCAAAGAAAACTCTTTAGCCAGACAAGAAAATTTACTGTCTTTTAGAGAGGGTCGGTACTGGGCCATGTCCTCGGCCTGCACTAAAAGTCTCTTTCCCCTAAGAAGTTAACCCTGGTCTAGGTTCACCGCTCAAGGGCACCTCTTTCACCGGACTGTGATCCAGTTCTATGGGGAATCCTTGCAAATGCTTGAATGTATATTTGCCCCACTCTTTGGGTCTCCTGTAACTCGAATACTCACTCAAAAACGTATGTTGCCTGGCCTGGGCTGTAGCTCGATTTCTCACCCTGAAGCTTAGATCATCTTGCCTGGGCTGTAGCTCGAAATCTCAATCAAACCATGGGTCACCCCACCTGGGCTGTAGCTCAAATTCTGAAGCCCCTGAATCTTGTGTCATCTCACCTGTGCTCTTGCTCTGGGATTATCTCCTCCACGATAAAAGTCAATTGT
>JASANK011437691.1:0-12129 GCA_031753695.1 Desmognathus marmoratus | reverse complement strand
TCCGGTTGCCTAGCATGAAAAGCCGCTTGAAGGCGCGGGGCATGAACATTGGCAACCGGTTCCCAAGACCTGTCTTCGGGTCCATAACCAACCCAATCAATGAGATACTGCAACTTGCCCCTAACCAACCGAGAGTCCAATATTTTGGCAACTTGATATTCACCTTGGGTGTCAGGTAGGGGCTGAGACACCCCAGTATCAGGACGTGTGTCAGGTGCATAGGCCTTCACTTGGGAAACGTGGAACACAGGATGGCACTTCATGGACGAGGGTAGCTTTAATTTGAGGACAAGAGGGGAAATGACTGACTCAATTACGTAAGGACCAATGTAACGAGGAGATAGTTTAGGGCATGAGGTACCTTTGAAGTGTATGTTTCTGGTGGATAACCAAACTCGACCCCCTGGTTGAAATGTAGGTGCATCTCTCCTATGTTTGTCTGCCTGTTCTTTCATGGCTGCCTTTGAGGCCAGTAATAGGGAGGTAAGAACACGAACCCTAGACGAGAAGGTTCTGAGGAAAACTGACACCTCAGGAACCAGGGAGGCATTAGGAAATCTAGAGGGAAGGAATCTAGGATGATACCCCATCAAGGCACAAAAGGGGGTGGTTTTCACAGCGGAATGGTATGAATTGTTGTACAAGAATTCTACCAGGGGTAATGCGGGAAACCAATTCTTTTCATCCTGCATGCAAAAGACCCGTAAGTACTGTTCAAGGGTCTGGTTACATCTTTCCGTGGATCCGTCCGTCTGAGGGTGATACCCTGATGAAAATACAAGCTTAGTACCTAGCTGGTCGTTGAACTCTTTCCAAAATTTTGCAATAAACTGTGACCCACGGTCACTCACGATTATGTCTGGTATACCATGTAATCGCACGATAAAAGTAATAAACACCATAGCCAAAACTTTTGCTGAAGGTAACCCAGTAAGTCCAATAAAGTGTGCCATTTTGGTAAACAAATCTGTAACCACCAATACTACTGAATGACCTTTACTGCATGGAAGATTAGTTATGAAATCCATGGAGATATTTCTCCAAGGTCCATCGGGAACTTTCAGTGGCTGCAACAGACCTTGCGGCATTAAATGACTGGACTTAATCTTGGCGCAGACTGGGCATAATTGCACATACTCATCAACAGACCTCTTCATTCTTAACCACCAAACATATCTAGACAATAACTCCATCGTTTTAACTGGGCCAGGGTGTCCCGCCAATGGAGAATCATGACACCACTGCATTAATTCAAGTTGTTGCGACTCTTTAGGGACCCATAATCTAGAACCATGGAACAACAGACCTTCAATTTCCTTATGCAATGGACCAACAGCCAGGAACCGCCTCTTAGCCTCTACAGAGTAACTATCCCGAACCTCCTGCAAAAAAGATGACAATACCGCCACTGTGGCACCAATGATTCGTTGCGGGGCGAGTATAGGAGTAGGAACTGATACTGTCTTTTCAATTTCAGGATAACTTCTTGATAAGGCATCGGCTCTGGCGTTACAAGAACCAGGTTTATATGTAATTACGTACTCAAATCGAGAGAAAAATAAGGACCAACGAGCTTGCCTACCATTCTGACAAGTAAGGTTCTTAAGGAACTCTAAGTTCTTATGATCAGTATATATGGTGATGATATTCCCAGTTCCCTCTAGATAATGCCTCCACTGTTTTAGTGCTTCCTTGATGGCCAGCAATTCCTTCTCGTATATGGTATAGTTTCTTTCGGATGGGTTAAGCTTTCTGGAATAGTATGCCACCGGGTGTGTTTCTTGCAAGGCATCTTTCTGGGAGAGAACTGCACCTATGGCGTTGGAGGATGCATCTGCTTCAACAATAAACGGTTGGGTAAAGTCGGGATGTATCAAGACTGGGGCTTTTACGAATTCCTTCTTAAGTATTTCAAAGGCTTCTTGCTGCTCATTATCCCAAAGAAAACCTTTCTTTTTGAGTGCTCGTGTCAAGGGAAGGACAATTTCAGAATAGGCTGGTATATACTGCCTGTAGAAGTTTGCAAAGCCTAAAAATCGTTGGACATCTTTTGTGTTTTGTGGGGCTTCCCACTGGACAATGGCCTGAATCTTGACGGGGTCCATCTCCCTACCTCTGTGTGAAATCAAGAAACCCAAAAAAGGAACCTGTGGTTGAAAAAACAAGCATTTGGTTTCTTTAGCATATAAACGATACTGTAACAGTTTTTCCAGAACTATCCTGACGTGACTAGCATGTTCCTCTTCATTATGTGAGAAGATTAAAATGTCATCTAGGTAGATAACCATAAAGGTGTTAAGGATGTCTTGGAATACGTCATTCACGAAATATTGGAAACAGGCTGGGGCATTACACAGCCCGAATGGCATTACTAAGTACTCAAAGTGTCCATGAGCTGTTCTAAACGCAGTCTTCCATTCGTCTCCCTCTCTCATCCTTACAAGATTATAGGCACCACGAAGGTCTATTTTAGAAAATACGGATGCATTCTGTATCTGGTCAAGAAGCACTGGTATCAACGGTAAAGGATACCTATTCTTAATAGTAATTAAGTTTAGGAGGCGATAATCAATACACGGCCTTAACTCCTCTGTGTCCTTTTTTGAGACGAAAAACAAAGGGGCTCCTGCGGGGGAAGAGGAGGGTCGAATGAACCCTTTCTCGAGATTGGTCTTAATATAGTCCTTTAGGATGTTATCTTCTTTAGGGGATAAGGCATATATCCTGCCATGGGGAACACTGGTGTTGGGAACCAGATCAATCTTACAGTCGTACTCCCTATGAGGAGGGAGTACATCAGCCTCTTTCTTGTCGAACACGGTGACTAAATCTGGGTATCTGTCCGTGATAGCGTTAACATACCTTTTTCCTGTTTCCTCCATCTTAACTGTCCTGTTTCTCCAATCAATAGTTGGATTCCACCTTACCAACCAAGGCATTCCCAGTATTATTTTGAAGGACGGTGCTTGTATTATGTCAAATTGTTCTTCCTTCTCTATGCCCTGGAAATTGATCGTGAGAGGGATGGTATTCTCTTCTATTTGTCCTGATTTTAACAGTGAGTCATCCACTGTCACAGCTTGTTCTGGCCTGTTTCTTTTCCTTATGGGAATCTGGTGTAATCTTTGAAACGTATGATCAAGATAGTTGCCATTGGCCCCACAATCTAAAAGGGCCTTTGTATGTAACGCCTTCTTTCCAGGAATGGAAATAATAATGTCCAAGTATAGGTGAGGCGCCGAAGGGGCATCTCCCAGAATGGTTCCTAGCAAGCGAGGAGTCTTGGGTCTAACTGCGCCCGGAAGTCCTCCTCTAGAGACTACCGGGCGTTGGCGTTTCCCGAAATTAGGGGGCACTGGTTAATCGCGTGTCGGGGGTCTCCGCAGTAATAGCATAAGCCCTCACGTCGCCTTCTTTCCTTTTCTCTAATAGACAGGGGTCCTTTAACCCCACCTAGTTGCATGGGTTCGCTGGGGTCCTGTTCTCTTGTGGGTGGAGAGGAATATCTTTGCAAGGGGCGGAATGGCTCAAACCTGCGCCTTTCTCTCTTTCTTTCTCGTAGCCTCTGATCTATCTGTACCGTCAAGATAATATACTCAGAAAAAACTCGGGGTAAGGTGACCATGTTTGCTAACATATCCTTGATTTCCTCCTTCAATCCCCGGTAAAATAATTTAATAAGTACTGAATCCGGCCAATTAGTGGTGGAAGCCAACAGCTGAAAATGAGTGACATACTCCTGTGTCTCTTTAGTACCCTGCTTATATTCAAGTAACTCATTTTGACGAATATCAGTCTCTTGTTGACACTCAAACATGTTGGATATTAATTGTAAAAATTCATCATAATTTCTTAGCATACTGTGATTTTCATTGATGAAGGGAGTAGCCCACTTTAATGCATTTCCTGCTAAATTCATCAAGACAAACATGACCTTGCTACTATCGGTATTATATACATCAGGTTTATTTAGAAAATGCAACTTGCACTGTGTCATAAAGTTCTTGTACTCTCGACTGTCTCCTTGGAATTTCTGTGGCATGGGTGGATTAGGAAGCACATGTGTGAAGTGGGGTCTATCTAGTGCTAGAGGAGGTACCAGAGGAGGGTCTACAGGAGCTGCCGCTATACCCGTATCGGGTTCTTCAGCTTCCAAGACTCTTACACGGGTGGCCATAGTTTGCTGTTCTGTCTTAATATCTCCTATTTGCTCTCCCAACTTGTTTAATACCTCGTGAACCCTGGCAAATTCTGTATCTAATTTAGGTCCCCAGATTACACTAATGTCGGGGGCTTCCTCACTCATCGCTGCAGAAGATGGCTTGCGAACAATCTGTTGGACTATCACGCACTTCTCCTTGCAGCGATGAGTAGAGGCACTCCTTGTTCTGCCCGCCGCTGCGTAGGCAGAATACATACACAGCCGGAGGGCCGAAAAAGGGGGCCCACAAGGCCCTGAGGTCTTTCTTGTGGTACTGCACCTGTAAGACAAAAACAGGGTGTTTAAGGAAAGGAGGGTGGTGAAGACTACGTAATAAGTATGTGGATGTAGACTGTAGTAAGCAATGCACGCTCACCAATATAATACCCCCTTTCCGCTCAATACCGGGTGCAGTAATAGAAGTCCAGGCGATGACAGCACGTAGCCAAAGGAGAAGTAGTGTACGCGTTCTAACACACGCGTCTCCTTTACGTGCGGGACTGCAGGGGACTAACTGTCCCTAATAGAAACTAGAGAGAATATTTCTCCACAACAGAAGTAGCGGGAGAACCACGCTAAGCACAACAGGTCACAACAGGCAGGAGGTCAAACCAGGAATAGCAAAACAAGGACTGGGGAGCATCCAAATACAATCCAGGAAACAGGCAGAGGTCGAGACACAATCGGGCAGCTAAGGTACACAAGGACTAGGCAGAGAATAACCAGTAAGCAGAAGCAAGAAGTCAAATAACCAGCAGGAGCAGAACAGCAGAGGGCTAGACAAAAGCAAGGTCGAAAAACAGGCCGGGTCACTTATCGTAATACTGAAGCAGGAATACAGGAATCAACACGAGTCACACACGGGGTCCGCTTGTTGTTCGCAAGCGTCTTCCGTGAGCCGGCGTCTTCCTTAAATGGAAGTAAGCAGGGGACGAGTCAATGAAAGGGGCATGGTATCGAGGAAGGACTAGGACTGCTAATACGGGCGGCCATCTTGAACAAGCACAATCATAGGGGTCTTAGCAAATGGTGAACACAAACAAGGGACTATAATCGGGACGGCCATCTTGGTAGTTTCAAAACAATGTAAGTGCCGTAACCGGCTACCGGCACGCATGGCTTACCACAGTCTGGGGCGAACACTATAGTGTTGCTGAAAGGACCACGGGTGCCGGAGGCGCCGGCCCCGTGGAGGTAGGGTTCTTGGGGGCAATTTCGGGGGCACATGTGAAGGATTCCTAACAGTACCCCCCCTCCAGGGCCCCCCCCCACAGGCTTGGGTTTGTCCGGTTGCCTAGCATGAAAAGCCGCTTGAAGGCGCGGGGCATGAACATTGGCAACCGGTTCCCAAGACCTGTCTTCTGGGCCATAACCAACCCAATCAATTAAATATTGCAATTTTCCTCTGACCAGGCGAGAATCCAAGATCTTGGCTACTTGGTATTCCCCTTGTGTATCCGGGGCAGGTTGTGAAACCCCAGTGTCAGGACGAGTGTCAGGTTCATAGGTTTTGACTTGCGAGACGTGAAATACGGGGTGGCATTTCATTGTGATGGGTAATCGTAACCTAAGGACTAGGGGTGAAAGCACTGATTCGATTACATAAGGCCCAATGTAACGAGGGGCCAATTTGGGGCAAGAGGAGCCTTTAAAATGCAGATTCTTGGTTGATAACCATACTCTATTCCCTGCGTGGAATGTGGGTGCCTTCCTTCTATGTTTGTCTGCTTGTTCCTTCATTGCTGCCTTAGAGGCCAACAACAGTGTAGTGAGAACACGTACCCTAGACGAGAAGGTTTTGAGGAAAACCGACACTTCTGGAACCAGGGAGGCATTAGGAAATCTGGAGGGAAGGAACCTAGGGTGGTAACCCATAAGGGCGCAGAAGGGAGTGGTCTTTATAGCGGAGTGATACGAGTTATTGTACATAAATTCAACCAAAGGTAATGCAGGAAACCAATTTTTCTCGTCCCTCATACAGAAAACCCTTAGATATTGTTCAAGGGTCTGATTGCATCTTTCTGTAGACCCATCGGTTTGCGGGTGATACCCTGAAGAAAACACAAGTTTCGTACCTATATGTTCGTTGAACTCTTTCCAGAACTTAGCAATAAACTGGGATCCTCTGTCGCTTACAATGACATCTGGTATACCATGTAATCGTACCACAAAACTGATAAAAACAATAGCCAAAATCTTTGCGGTGGGTAACCCTGTCAAACCAATAAAATGTGCCATCTTGGTAAAGAGATCGGTAACTACCAGTACCACCGAATGCCCCTTGCTACAAGGAAGATTTGTTATAAAATCCATAGAAATGTGTTGCCAAGGACCCTCTGGAACCTTTAATGGTTGTAGTAACCCCTGGGGCATCAAATGACTGGATTTAATTTTAGCACATACTGGACACAATTGCACATAATCATCTACAGTTCGTTTCATCTTATTCCACCAGACATAGCGAGATAACATCTCCATAGTCTTAACGGGGCCAGGATGTCCTGCCAGGGGTGAATCATGGCACCATTGCATTAACTCAATCTGTTGTGTATTCTTAGGCACCCATAGTCTAGAACCGCGAAAAAGGAGACCCTCTATCTCCTTATGCATAGTACCAGCCGACAAAAACCGTTTCTTTTCCTCCATAGAATAGCTATCACGTACCTCCTGCAGGAAGGAGGACAACACCGCCACAGTAGCACCAATGATTCGTTGAGGAGCCAGTATGGGAGTAGGAATTACTTCTATCTTTTCATCTTCAGGGTAACGTCTAGACAAGGCATCTGCTCTAGCATTACATGATCCGGGCTTATAGGTAATAACATAGTCAAAACGTGAAAAGAATAGAGACCAACGAGCTTGCCTCCCATTCTGACAGGTTAGATTCTTTAGGAACTCTAGGTTTTTGTGATCCGTATAGATAGTAATCGTATTCCCAGTTCCCTCCAAGTAATGCCTCCACTGTTTCAGTGCCTCCTTGATGGCCAGCAACTCCTTCTCGTATATGGTGTAGTTTCTCTCAGCAGTATTTAGTTTCCTAGAGTAGTAGGCAACCGGGTGTGTTTCCTGTAAGGCATCTTTTTGGGAGAGGACTGCACCTATAGCATTGGAGGAGGCATCTGCCTCAATTAAAAAAGGTTTCAGAAAGTCTGGGTGCATTAAAACAGGGGCCTTGGTAAATTCCTTTTTTAAAACCTCAAAAGCTGTCTGCTGCTCAGTACCCCACATAAACCCTTTCTTTTTGAGCGAATGTGTCAGGGGAAGGACAATATCTGAGTATGCTGGGATATATTGCCTGTAGAAATTAGCAAACCCTAAGAACCTTTGCACATCTTTTACGTTCTGAGGGGCTTCCCATTGTACAATGGCCTGTATTTTAACTGGATCCATTTCTCTGCCCTGATGAGAGATCAGATAACCTAAAAAGGGGACTTGTCTCTGAAAGAACAGACATTTGGCTTCTTTCGCATATAGTCTGTTTTGTAGTAGTTTCTCCAGTACTGTCCTAACGTGCTTAGCATGTTCGTCTTCGCTCTGTGAAAAGATAAGGATATCATCTAAGTATATCACCATAAAGGTGTTGAGGATATCCTGAAATACATCATTTACGAAATATTGGAAGCAAGCAGGGGCGTTACATAATCCAAACGGCATCACCAGGTACTCGTAATGGCCATGAGCCGTTCGGAAAGCTGTCTTCCACTCATCTCCCTCCTTCATCCGTATTAAATTGTAGGCGCCTCTAAGGTCAATTTTTGAAAAAACAGAGGCGTCTTGGATCTGGTCTAAGAGGACTGGGATCAATGGCAAAGGATATCGATTCTTAATTGTAATTAGGTTAAGTAACCGATAATCGATACATGGTCTTAGTTCTTCGGTGTCCTTTTTGGACACGAAGAACAAAGGGGCTCCTGCGGGTGATGAAGAGGGTCGAATGAACCCTTTCTTCAGATTGTCTTTGATATAGCCTTTTAGAATCTCATCTTCCTTAGGGGAGAGAGCGTAGATCCTACCGTATGGAACACTGGTATTAGGAACAAGGTCGATTCGGCAGTCGTATTCTCTGTGAGGGGGAAGGACGTCTGCTTCTTTTTTATCAAAGACAGTTATAAGATCAGGGTACCTGTCGGTGATTGCATTCACATACCTCTTTTCCGTAGCCTCTATCTTAACCGTCCTAGTCTGCCAATCTATGGCTGGGTTCCATTTCACTAACCAAGGCATTCCAAGTATGACTTTAAAGGATGGCGTCTGAATAATATCGAACTGTTCCCTTTTCTCAATACCCTGGAAGATCACTGTGAGAGGGACAGTGTTCTCTTCTATCTGCCCTGATTTCAGAGGGGAGTCGTCTACCGACATAGCTTGTTCTGGTCGGTTTCTTTTCCGTATAGGAATTTGATGAAGCCTTTGGAAACTGCTGTCTAGGTAGTTTCCGTTGGCTCCACAGTCTAATAAGGCACGAGTATGCAAATCTTTCCTTCCTGGGATACGGATGATAATCTCGAGGTATAAATGAGGGGAGGAAGGTGCATCCCCCATTATGGTACCTAGAACGCGAGGAGTGTAGGGAGTAACCTCGCCCAGAAGACCTCCTCGTGTGTCTACCGGGCGTTGTCTTTTCCCGAAATCAATGGACACTGGCTAATAATATGTCTTGGGTCGCCACAGTAAAAACAGAGACCCTCTTTACGTCGCCTCTCTTTCTCACGTGTGGAAAGGGGCCCTTTAACCCCACCCAATTGCATGGGTTCACTTGTCTCTGTCTCTCTAGTAGAGGGGGGTGTATACCGCTGAAAGGGGCGATAGGCTTCGAACTTCCTCCTTTCTCTTCTACGTTCACGTAGTCTCTGATCTATTTGGATAGTCAATGTTATATATTCTGAAAACACCCTGGGTAGGGTCACCATATTAGCCAACATATCCTTAATATCTTCCCGTAACCCTTTATAAAACAATTTGATCAGTACAGTGTCAGGCCAGGCAGTAGTGGAGGCCAGCAGCTGAAATTGAGTAACATACTCCTGTGTGTCCTTGTTCCCTTGCTTGAACTCAAGTAGTTCGGCCTGTCTGATATCCTCCTCATGTTGACATTCAAACATGTTTGAAAACAATTGTAGGAATTCGCCGTAATCTCTTAACACTCTATGGTCCGCATTAATAAAGGGGGTAGCCCACTTCAAAGCATTACCCTCCAAGTTCATCAAAACGAACATGACCTTACTGCTGTCAGTATTGTACACAGTGGGTTTGTTTAAAAAATGTAACTTGCACTGTGTAAGGAAGTTTTTATAGTCTCGACTGTCTCCTCTAAATTTGTGGGGCATAGGTGGATTAGGAAGAAGGTGTGTGACCAATGGTTGAGCTGGATCTACCGGTGGTGGATTTAGGGGGTGTAAAGGTGCGGGAGCTGCCCCATCTACTGGCGCCCCGGGACCGGGTTGTACTTGTTCCAAGACCAGTAGTCTATCGGCCATGGTTTCTTGATTGGTTCGGACTCCTCCTATTTCCCTTCCCAATGCATCTAGAGAGTGTCGTACTCGGGCAAATTCTTCATCTAATTTTGGACCCCACACTGTACTAAGGTCGGGCTTTTCCTCACTCATCGCTATGGGAGATGGCTTGCGAACAATCTGTTGGACTTTCAAGCTCTTCTCTTCACAGCGATGAGCGGAGGCTTTCCTTGCTCTGCCCTCTGCTGTATAGGTACTATACATATACAGTCAGAAGGCTGAAAAAGGGGGCCCACAAGGACTGGAACTGTCCTGCGTGGCACTGCACCTGAAAGACACAAGATACAGATACTAGGTTAGGACTGGGGGTACTAGTGAGGAAGGATGTACGAGAGGTAACTGAGACTGTTAGTAAGATGTGAGCGCTCACCAATGTAATACCCCCTTGATGCTCTATACCGGGTGCAGTGTAGATGGAAGTCCTGAATGCAAGGCACGCTGAGGAGAGTGAACACAGACGCGTTCTAACACACGCGCTTCTCCTACGGTGCAGGACTGGAAGGGAACTAAGCTTTCCCTATACAATGTACTACTAACACGAGACTGGAAGCGTAGCACACTACGCCAAGGTAACACAACTGTAAACAGGCCAGGGTCTAAACCAGAATATCCAAGACAGAGACAGAGTAAAAGGCAATCACAATCCAATAGACAGGCAAGGGTCTGATACACTGGCGGGCAGCAGAGGTACACAGGGCAGAGGCAAAGAGTAACCAGGAGGAATAGCGAAGGAGTCAAAAACCAGTACGAGCCAAGAACAATACAAAGGGTAATCCAAGGGAGGTCAATATTCAGGCCGGGTCACTTATCGTAATACAGGAGCACAGGAATCAGCACGAGTCACACGAGGTCCGCTTGTTGTTCGCAAGCGTCTAATGCAAGTCGGCGTCTTCCTTATAAGGAAGAGCGCCGGACCTCACAGTGCTCAAGCAGAGTTAGACATCAAGGAAGGACTAGGAGGAATAGTGTACAGAGAGCGGCCATCTTGGACGCGCATCTATCAGTGTAGTACCATAGACATAAACACAAAGAAGGGACTAGGCAGCAGGCGGCCATCTTGGATGGACAATAACATATGCACGAGTGCCGTAACCGGCTACCGGCACACACATCTCACAACAGTCTGGGGCGGATACTGAATCGTTGCTGAAAAGACCACGGGTGCCGGAGGCGCTGGCCCCGTGGAGGTAGGGTTCGTGGGGATTTTGGGGGCAAGCGTGATGGATTCCTAACAATAAGTAACACCTCACTCATGATTTTGTGGTATACCGCAAACTCAGAAAGTGCCGAGTTCCTCCTGTTTCCATTGTGACAACATGTGGTCTGAACTCCTGATACTGCGGATGGGTTTCCGCATGTTTCTTTGCACATGTCCACAAAAAACACACCTGGAAACCTGCACTGCATTACTTGTGATGCCCAGCATGATATTGTATGTTCACTGTATCACTATCGTAACACACATTGGTTAAAAATATATTTATTCGTGCATAATTTTCATACAAAACATTGAGTAAAATCAGTGAGAGAAGCTTATTTGTGTGTAAAAGGAAGTAATGATGCCTTTTGAACTGTTCCTCAGTATAAGAAGACATTTCTTTAGGATTCATATATAACGGGTTCTGGAAATTCACTTAGGAGCGTAACAATCTACCAGTCTGTGGACTTTGCTTAAAAGACTCTTAATTACTTGAGTAAGTGTCAAGCCAAACAATTATATCTCTCACTGCCACTGAGCCCCTTTCTTGAAAAATAGGTACTGCTTTCAGCCCAGTGGCACCATCTAAGGCACCCCTTCTCGACTTGTATCAGTGTAGAAAGTCTTTGTCAGGAACAAGCAGAGCCATCACTGCGACTGCACTCGGAAGCAATGGCTTATAATCCAATGGAAAGCATGACACAAAAGCATGAAAATAAAGAGTGGGGGTTTAGAAAACTGTTGCGTATGGCATGCTGGGATTTGTTGACATTTTAATTATGTAGTGAAAGCTATCCAACTATTTATAGCAGTGCATTCTAGTGCTCATTGTACATTCAAATGATATACAATGTATTGAAACATACGTCAAGATAATTAAATGCATCGTTTCTACTGCGTAGCCCCAGAATATTTACAAAGGCTTTGTAAAAGATTTATTCAAGACATTTTAAATATTGCCATTTAGGATTGGCTACTTTAGAGTGCACAGTTGCATGGGCGACAGGATATGCATTAGTATAGTACAATTACACCCGTGATATGGTGAAAGAGTATTACAACAACCGCCACTGTCCTTCGCCTTTCACCATCTAGTCGAGTGGTTCTCAAACTTTTTCATACCGGGACCCACTGAGCAGCAAATATTTCTGTTGGGACCTTATTGACCGACGATAATTGAATTAGGGTCCTGCGGAGTGACTAATATTTGAGTCACG
>JASANK011426612.1:0-12131 GCA_031753695.1 Desmognathus marmoratus | reverse complement strand
AGTTTTCTTTTAAAATGGCCAAATGCACCTTCCCCAGCAGATGAATGGCGCAGAGGAGCCGACAAGAGAAAGGGGGTATAGAGGAAGCGCCTCATTTCCCATCCCTGGCAGTGAATGCCGGCCGGGCTGCTGTAAAGACCTGCCGCCCCCTTCTCCTCTCTTCTGGGTCACTGCACAGCCCGCTTAACGAATACACTCGGGGAGATATTGGGTTCTTCCCACCGCAGGCCTGCTGCACAGTGGCTTTTTTTTATGGGGGCGGGGGGTACCTTTCCAGTTTTATTAGATAGCGCCAACAGTGACACGCCGGCCCCTCCCCGGGACCCAGGCAAACTGTTTTGATAACAAGCTTTTCTCTTCCCGTGTGGAAACCCCGAACTGTCACAAAGTTGTCTGTGCGTTGGGCACCCGAGCAGATACACGAGTAAAATAACTTTGTTCGCTTGGAGAAGGGAATTCGAACGCGACGAGCTCGACGCCACTAACCCTAATTCACCGCGACATCTGAGTTCAACTTATTGTAACTTTAACATGAACTTTACATTGAGTCTCGGCTAAGAGTAATAGTGGCCACTGGGATATGTATGTCTATATAACCCCGTAAACTTCTATTTAGAGTGTGAAAGGTAAAATATTCTGCGGGTGCCATTTTGGGACCCCAATACGGTGAAATGTCGCTGTGCACTCGGGCGGGCTTTTGGGGGATGGTGTGTTCGCACTGGCGAGGGGTGGGCTGGGAAAGGCAGAGCCGGCTCCCCCCCAGAGACCGCCACTTGCACGAGCTCAAGTGAACGCCGTGCACCGCAAGGGCCGGCCTGGCGGTATGACACTCGCACATCACTCACAAGTGTGCGCTGAACCCCGCAAAACGAATCCTCGCGGCAAACCTGGGGGTACATCTAGCTCTCCAAAAACAGAGCATTTCAATCAAGTTCCTGGGAGTTCTGCTGCCACACGGTGACCAGCAACAAGCCCACGCAGCTGGTGATTGTGATATACGTTAGTCACAACCACCCGATCAAGTGCACTTATGCTCGGCTTATGTGTCCGAGGGGAAGACTGAACCCCTCCCCCCGCCCCCTCCCCGTCTCCCCCGCCCGCTCCCTCCCTCTCCCACAGATGTCAACAGCCGTGCGGTTGGCTTATCGGGATATACGCGGCTCGCGTGCGGGCCGCGTGCGTGTATAGGAGGGAGGGGGAGCGGGTGCTGACGTGGGTCGTAATTGCGGCTCACGCTACGGCACTCACCTCAAGCGCCGGTCGAGCAGGCAGGCCGTGTGTAGGGGGTACGGGGCTGTGAGGCCCGGTCGGTGCTCGTCTTCGTTTCGGCCGCCGCTCCTCTTCAAGCGGGTGAGCGCGGCGACGCGAGCGTGCACGCACGCTCGCGCGCGCGCCTTCAGCACATTTCCCCTCAGGCCAGGAACAGCAAGTACAAAGTATTTCACTGAATATTCAGCACTTTAGCCTCATAGCTTTCTTTTTCAAATAGTTTGAGGGCAGAATAGGCCCTGTGTATAGAAAATTAGTAAACTAGGAATTTATACTGATTTAGTTTTGCGGAAAAAAAAAAAAAGAGAGAAAGGGGGTCAGAGGCAAATTCCATACCATGGAAGATTATACAGACTCTGAAGCCTCAGCCACATACATTGAAGATAATTACCAGGATGCCAGGTCAGACCAGGACCCCAATGAGAAGTATAACGATGAAGAGGTGGATGCTTACTATGAGCATCATTTCAACAGAGTCCTGGGAAGCTCTGTTGAGACGGCAGTAGCCAAAATAATGGCGCCACTCCAAGATTCTATTGAGAATATGGCAAAAGCCATACATAAAAAAGAAAAAATTTCCACAGGCAAGAAAGCCTTATCAAAAAGGAAACATGCTGAGCCTACTTCTTCCGACCCGTTCACTGGACGAATTCAGTTGGGCGAGGAAGAGTCGTTGAAACTAAAAATGGCCAGGTGTTTCGGGTCACAGGACAGAATAACTGGTTCCGCGTCTGTTAAACCCGCTGATAGAAAAAATCAGCAATCCACAACGAATAAAAATGAAAATACTTCCTCTTCATCTGACTCATCTGACTCTGAGTCGGAGGTAAACTCAGACAGATGGGACAAGTCCATCCGTCCCAAACGACAGAGGATGTCCAAAGACACCTCGTCCTCACCAAAAAAGACCGAAGAGGCAGATTTTCCAGAAGATGCTTTTATCCCAGACGATATAGAACATCCCAGATCAACGGCTTGGTACCCATCCCAAAAGGTGGCAAACTACCTAGAGGCAAGAATGAGGAAACCTCTTGAGAAAGAGATAAGGAACAAGATGCGTTCCGAGTGTCCTAGACCCTCAACACAAAACAAAATTTCAGACACCCCCGAAATAGATCCTAAGATCATTACCTTCGCAGGAAAATATGCGAGAGATGTTAAGAGGGGAATAGATAGGTCATGGAGAGGGTGCCAAGACCGCCTGCTAGACATTGCAGGACCACTCACCAAAATTTTTGAGATGGCACAAGAGGCCAAAACTTCTGGAGTCGCTATAGACCCATTCGTCCTTTCAGGATGGGCTCAAAGAGCCATATGTTTTCTCGGCAATGCAAATTGCTCGCTATCTGTCGAGAGACGAAAGAGTATATTGATGAAGATTAATCCCAAACTAGGGGAACTAGCCATATCTGAACCTGGAGTTTCAGCCAAAGGTTTCCTCTTTGGGAATGACTTTATAAAAGAAATGGCACAATATGTGGAGACATTCCAATCACTCGAAAAATCAAAGACCTCAATGCAAAAGCTTTTTCCAAAAAAGGTTTTTGATTCGGCCATCCGAGGTAGGGGACGCTCAGGAGGCCATCAGGGACCACAAAGTTCCCGAGGGCAAGGCAGAGGATCATTCCAATTCAACCAGAGAGGACAAGATCCATTCTATCCCACCAGAGGACGATATCAGAGGTCCAGAGGATTCAGAGGTGCGACAAGAGCTGCCACAAATACAGGTGAGCCATTTACAAACTCACTCCTCTTTGGTGGGTGGCAGACTACGTTTCTATTTAGAAGCATGGCGGCAAATATCTCACGATCCCTGGGTATTACACGCCATTCAGGGTCTGCATTTAGATTTTTTCCAGACACCACTTGTTCAGCAGTTTATACCACCTCCACTACACTTCGATGCAAAAGAAGCATCCCTTATTCAACAGGAACTAACCTTACTGGTGAACAAACAGGCAATAGTTCCAGCACAACAAAGAGGTTTTGTAAGCAACATATTCTTGGTTCAAAATCGTCTGAAGACACGACCAGTTATAAACCTAAAGATGTTGAATCAGTATTTAAACTATCAACACTTCAAGATGGAGGGCATACATTTATTGAGCGACATCCTCAGACAGGACGATTGGCTAGTCAGATTAGATCTGCAGGATGCGTATCTAGTAGTACCAATATACGACGAGCATCAGAAATTTCTCCAGTTTCAGTGGAACAACGAAATATGGCAGTTTTCCTGCCTCCCATTCAGACTTTCATCAGCCCCATGGGCGTTTACAAAACTGTTGAAACCAGTAATGGGGATTCTCAGAGAGAGGGGCATTCGTCTAATAATATATATAGACGATATTCTCCTTATGCCGCTCGACAAGAAAACCTTGGAACTCCACAGGGATTCCACCATTTCACTCCTTCAGACATTAGGATTCATAATCAACTGGGAAAAGTCTCAATTATCTCCAACCCAGTCAATAGAATTCTTAGGATTTCTCATCCAAACCAAACTGTCAATACTTCAACTTCCAATGAAGAAAGTCAAGTCGATTCGCAAGGAACTCTCCTGGGTACTTCGCAAAAAGACAATTACAATCAGACAACTGGCTCGGACCATCGGACTATTAGCAGCCTCAATTCAGGCAATATTCCCCGGACCCTTACATTACAGAGCACTTCAACGTTTAAAAATCTCTCAAATAAGAGCGGGATTACCATACTCTCACAAGGTCACTTTGGAGCAGGAATCAATAACAGAATTACAATGGTGGATCCAACATATTACAGCTTGGAACGGCAGAGCAATATTCGGTTCCTTGCCGGATATTGTCATAGAGTCCGATGCCAGCAGATCAAGATGGGGAGCACGTTGCGGAGAGATTTCTACTGGAGGTGCCTGGTCAACCTCGGAATCAAACCTACATATCAACTGCCTAGAACTCCTAGCTGGCTCATTCGCAATCAGATCCCTCACCAAGGATCGAGCCAACTGTTGTGTACTACTCCGTATGGACAATATTTTGGCGGTTCGCTGCATTCAACGCCTAGGAGGCACAAGATCAAAGATGCTGGCGGATTTGGCAAAAGAATTCTGGGACTATTGTTTACACAAAAGCATCAAAGTAACAGCGGAATACATCCCGGGACAACAGAATGTCATAGCAGACCGCTGGTCCAGAATGGATCAGGACAGGAGCGATTGGCAACTAGACCCAGAAATATTTCAATTAATATACAAGAAATGGGGTCCACTTCACATAGACCTATTCGCATCGCGGCTGAACACTCAACTCCCCCTCTTCTTCAGCTGGAGGCCAGACCCAGAAGCCCTAGCGGCAGATGCCTTTCTACAGGACTGGGGAACGCAATGGAACTATGCTTTCCCTCCATTCATTCTAATTCCACGCCTTCTCTCATTCATCAAGAGATCCTCAGCGAAGGTGATTCTAATAACGCCATGGTGGAGATTTCAAGCATGGCTTCCGATTCTACTGGAACTTTCCTCGGATTTTCCAATCCTCCTTCCCAATCTTCCAAATCTACTACGAGATCCTCAGGGACAAGGAGACACGTGATGCAGAGCTGCGGGTAGGACGCGTCTGAGACACGCTCCGCTCAGCTCAGAAAACTTCGCCCAAATTCTGCCCTAAGTTACCGGGAAACATCGGATTTCGATTGTCAATACTGATAAACGAAGATGCCGGGCACCAGTACTAAGGAAAAGAAACAGAAAAAACTAGAGGATTACGCTACAGCAGGATTGAAAAGCACGGAGCGCATCAGACAAAGTGGTCCCGATAAAAATGGCGGGAGTCCAGGCACAGCAGAGGAGACAGTGGCTGAGAGATCGGATTCTCAATTAATCCTGATGGAACTACGTGACTTCCGAAAGGATATTGCCCAACAACTTGGAGCGCTTAATGCTCGCTTAGACCTGGCTAAGGTGCGCACCGACTCCATTGCTGAAAAGCTAACAGAGGCTGAACGGCGGATCTCCACGTTGGAGGACGCACTAACGCCACTGGAGACCCTGGTCCAGACACAGCGACACGATATTCTAGTACTTCAGGAGAAGCAGGAGGAAGCAGAGGGGAGAAGCAGGCGTGCTAACCTTCGAATTGTCGGGCTACCGGAGCAGGCGACTCCGGGACGGATGGAGTCATTTCTGGAGGAACTCATCCCTAAACTCCTTCCAAAGGTCAGCCTATCGAAATTTTTCGTCATTGAAAGGGCACATCGCTCTCTGGGAAGAGCGCCTGCACCGGGTGCACCACCGAGAGCTGTAATTATGAAAATTCTAAACTATCGTGACAGAGACTCAATTCTGACCGCTGCTCGTGAGATGAAGGACGTACGCTGGGAGGGTGCCCGTGTTAGCTTTTACCCCGACCTAACTCCGCATGTGCAAAAGGCCAGGAAAGAATTTTACTCCGTGAAACAGGAACTTCAGAAGAGACGCATCAAATATGCCATGTTACATCCTGCCAAACTACGCGTCGTGAGTGAAAATAAAGCACTGTTTTTTGCAACACCCGGAGAGGTATGGGCATATCTGGAATCTAGGCACTCTGCTGTGAGTGAAGACACAGGGAACGCTTCCAGCACCGCTAATGACACAGAGGAGATATAGATATAGGATGCAGCGTGTGACACCAAGCTGGTCACCAACGAGGAATTACATTTCTAACGTGATGGTGATTTGAAAACGCCACAGGTGGAACAGCGTTGGCGGGTTTTTTTGACTACATATTGTACATATGTGAATACTCGTCCTACAATGGCTGCCAAAGGACAGCGGCATACTATCAGTTAATGATTTCATGCGCCACCAACTGCCGTTTAAAATGGCCGACACGCGAGACGTTCACTGAATACTATTGATGCTGAAGGCGGGAGGCAGGATGCGACAACCACACAGAAATCGGGCGGTGTATTTCAACGCAAGATATGAACTGCCACTGATCTATCTTCGGAAAAATGCCCGAACATTTATTGCTGATTATTGTCTTTCCGCTGGTCTAGCATACCTTTGTAAATATTTTGTTTATAAGGCAACCGCTGAAACAATGTAAGTAAATGATCCTATCTTTATAAACATAGGCAATCAAGATGGCCGCCGCCTGCTGAACTCTGAGATAGGAGCCAATGAGAGTCGGCTGCACAATGGGAAATGCGATAGGTCTTATTATTACTGTCTCCCGTGTTTCCCGCCCCTTTGTAAATATTTTGGCTAAGCTAAATCCACTGTAGCATTGTAGATAAATATTTTCATGTCAAGCAATGACGGTCAGGATGACATTGGGAGGAAAGGCACCTTAATGTATCCATGTTTGTTGTAAATATTTTGACCGCGAGATGTCCATTGTAACACTGTGTATAAACATTTGCTTTCACTGTGCGTAAACGCTGGCAGACGAGCCGCTGATGGACACTGCCGTGTAGACACTGACATACAAAACCTTGCCTGAAGGCAACAGGTTGGGGTGGACATCGCTGTATATACAGTGAACCTCTTATGTAAACAATGTCCGGCTTGCTGGACATATCTGAACACCGGGCTTTGCAGCGAGAGTTTTGAATGATCAGACTGCGGTCTAAGGTTAGAGCGTGTGCCTGAAGTTTGGTGCGTTTGAATAAGCGCTTGTAATTCAGGCAGCCGCCTGAAGTGAGTACAGTGTTACCATAATGTATATGCGGATGCCTGCCCGGAATTGGCATTAACTAGGAATGCGCACGTACTGGGAAGCGTATCGTGCTTAAGATGATGACAGAAGTTATGACCACTGGTAACTTGGGTTGGAATGGAGCGGGGCGGTCCGGGACCGTCCACTACTGTTTGTATATGAGTACCGTTATTAGTTGAGTTTCTGCTGAACGTGCTCTCACTCATGGGTTTTGCAATGTTGATATTTTTTGTTGGACACATCACCTGTTGTTTGGGTGTGTCTGTTAGGGTAAGCCCACTGGATTGGGCAGTGAGCTGGGGGTGGGTTGGGTTTAGTCGCTGGGTGCTATTATGTTATACCTCTGCACTTATAGATTCCTGTGACAAGTTAATGGAGATGCAATACACATACCATATGATAATATCTGACTGGAGCCATGAGTGTGATTAGTTATGTGACATGGAATGTTCGCGGAATGCAGTGCCCGTCTAAGAAGAGACGTGTGTTTGCCTGGTGCAATATGAAAAAACTAGATGTCATTTTCCTTCAGGAGACACACTTAATGCAATCAGACAGAGAAATGCTTCTTAAGGTATGGGGACCACATGTTTACCTTGCTTCATACACAAGAGGGAGTCGTGGCGTGTGCACTGTGGTGAGACGCAACCTACAGTTTACATTGATTCACTCATACTCTGACGATCAGGGGAGATTCCTCTTGGTGGTGGGAAAAATACATAATGTCACAGTCGCCATGCTTAATACGTATGGCCCTAATTATGATGACCAGGCATATATAGATGAAGTTTTTCGACATTTAGCCAAATGGGACACAATTCCCTGGATAGTGGGTGGAGACTTCAACCTGGTGCTGCATGACACACTGGATAGATCCACAACAATAGCCAGACCTATATCAGCTGCTGCTTCCCAGACACTGCGATACATGGACACCTATAATCTGATAGATGTATGGCGATTCTGGAATCCTACACTTGGGGGGTATACTTATTATTCCTCCTACTACGATACATATTCCAGAATTGACAGATTTCTTATCTCAGACACCCTAATACAATATATGCAGAATGTCCACCTGGAGCCAAGAACACTGTCAGACCATTCCCCCATTATCATCTCTCTAGATTGGAATAGAATTGAGGTGGCGCCACCCAGATGGCGATTAAGAACAGACGCACTGTCAGATGTAGCATATGATAGTAATATACGCACGCATATTATTGACTTCTTTAATGAAAACATTGCCACTGATACAAGTTTGCAGAATAGATGGGCCACCTTCAAGTGCTATATTAGAGGTATCATGATTGGAGCTGACAGTGGACTTCTAAAGTCCTCACGGGGAACATTACAAAAGACGGAAACTTGTATAGCTGAGCTGGACGAAAAATACCATGCTACAGGGGACAGAAGTCTCCTTGGTGAAATCATGAAATGCAAAGACACGTACACTTCCACCATAGACATGGAAATCAGGTTGAGAGGCAAAACAAGAGCGGTCAAACAATACTGGCAGGCTGATAAGGCGAGTACTTTACTCGCCAGATTGCTCTCACAAGACAAGGCGCCAGTTAAAATTATGAACATACGAGATTCCACGGGGCATACTATAGTAGGCAACCAAGCAATCCTGGGAAGATTCCAGTCTTTTTATGAATCGATGTATATCGCCCCACCACAACTAGAGGAAGAGACTGTCAAACTATACTTGAGCACCCTACATTTACCTACTCTGGACCCAGAAATAGCTGTGGCATTGGACGCAGATATAACACTTGTAGAGATCACACACACAATCAGGGAACTCCCATACGGAAAAGCACCGGGCATAGACGGAATTACCAATGAATTTTATAGGCAATATGCGGATCTGCTGGCCCCACGCCTGCTAGAACTATTTTTAGAGGCAAGTGCAGAAGCCCAGTGGTTACCAGAGCTTAATGAGGCTCTCATAACATTACTACGCAAACCAAATACTACTGGTGAGGAATGCGGGGACTATAGGCCACTCTCACTAATCAATAGCGACATGAAAATTCTCGCCAAGATTATTGCTAACAGACTGTCACCTATCATAACACGCTTATTGGGTGCTGAGCAGACCGGCTTTGTGCCAGGGAGATCCACGTCAATTAACCTCAGGAAACTATTTGATGTCCTCTCAGTGATTGATGAGACACCGACAGCCGCAATCCTGTCGTTAGACGCGAGTAAAGCGTTTGACTCTGTTAATTGGCAGTTTCTTCACTTGACATTACAACAGTTTGGACTCGGTCCTAACTTGCGGAACTGGATTGCACTTTTATATACTGACACCTCAGCCAGGGTATCGGTCAACGGATTTATCTCTAAGAGATTCCCAATAAAGAGAGGCACGAGACAGGGGTGCCCCCTCTCGGCTATTCTATTCGCACTGGTGGCCGAGCCGTTGCTCCGATCACTGCATACAACAATGGCAAATAGTGGATTATGGTGTGGAGGGAAACACTTTAGATCTTCGATGTACGCAGATGATCTGCTGCTTTTTGTGCGTGACCCATGTGTTGACCTTCAGTTGATCATGGAGACACTTTCGGAGTATGGCTCATTCTCTGGATATATGATTAACTGGCAGAAGTCGATGCTCTTGGTGTCCGCGGGAACTCCAGATAATTTGCACTTACCTATCCCATTGACTATTACTCGTGAACATTTCAAATATCTTGGAATTCAGGTTGCACGATCCCCGGCTGAATGGTACTCGCTGAATGTCCCACCACTACTTCAATATTTACATCAGAAACTATCAGGCTGGCAATCCCTGCCATTGTCGTTAGCTGGTAGGGTTGCCGTGATTAAAATGGTTATTCTACCTAAACTTCTCTATGTCTTTGATAACGTACCTGTCCGAATCCCAATGAAATTTTTTTCAGACTGCCGCACCAAAATACTCACATTCATATGGAACGGGAAAGTTCCCAGGATTGCACATAAGACACTCATTAGACCGTATGGACAAGGGGGACTAGCACTGCCGGATATACACAGATATTACCTAGCCGCCCAAATTAGGCATGTACAAAAATGGTTCACTGATACTCCTCAAGAATTACAGGTTCAGGCAGAGAAAAACTGGTTCCAAGGGCTGGATGCGGGTAAACTAGCAGGAATGCCCGGAATTCAGGTGAAGCTGAAGGAAGGCCCCGCGAAAATAGGCTTGGTTTTGTGGCGTAATGTGCTAAGCAAGGCGGGGATACCACATCCCTATAGCCCGAATCTACCTATATGGTACTTAACTGATGGGAAAACTCATTTTAAGAGGCGAGAGTTCATAGAATGGGAAAATAGGGACCTTTGTGAACTACAAGATCTATACTATGAAGGAACACTGCGAGATGATAAAGATATACTGGATCAGGCGGGAGGTGGGTTGATTAACATTCTACGACTGGCGACCGTTAAACATTGTCTCAGGTATCTCTGGAACTCATTCCCAGTGGAACCAGAACCAACAAAGATTCTTACACATATGTTGACGTCAGTGAATGGTACACGGCAGGTATCCGCTCTGTATTCCCTGTTAGGTGAGATGCAGCCCATACAACACATACCTGTTAAACAAAAATGGGAAACATCATTGGGTGTAGAAATAGATGAAGTAAAATGGTTTGACTTCTGCTCACTTACTAGGACTGTGTCCATGAGTATGAGATTGCGCATGATTCATTACAAATTCCTGATGCAGGCGTATGTCACCCCTCAGAAATTGCAACATATGCATGATGGTGCAGATGGACGATGCATTGGCTGTGGAATAGAAAACGCTGACTTCGTACATGTGGCGTGGGGGTGTCATGTGGTCAATGTGTTTTGGGAGAGAGTGGTAAACGCTATCAATGAAATTTGCGGACAACACATAGAAAACTCCCTGGACTCCATGCTATTGAATGATCTGCCTGCAATGCCATTGCTTAAAAGAAAATGGGTGAATGTGGCAATTACGTGCGCAAAACGCAGGATAGCCATGACCTGGATGAGGGGTAAAACACCGTCAATCAAAGCATGGCTGTATGATCTTACATTCTGTAACGAAAAAGAGGAACTGGCACGCGACCTCATGCACCGAGCGCATCGGCCGAAAGATATTTGGGTTGACTTCAAAAATTACTTATTTGCAGCATCTGCTAGCGATGAAGCTGATAGAACCCCAGTAGAAGCATTGAATGCGGCTATATCGACAGCGAATGTGATGGCATCATAAAATGAATGTAAGAGTATTGGCACTTTATCTAACAAAGTAATAACCCTATGCACACATTGTCACTTTAAGTGACACAGAGGAAATGTATACATATATGTAAATATAACACACCTGAGGCGACGTAAGTTGGGGTAGTTTGTTAGATTGATTTGAACTGTTCAATGAGTTACTTGAAATGTGATTTTGGATGAAATGTACAGTATTGTGGATTGTTTTGTATATCTTTTTCGGTGCTTATATTATATGTAATGTGCTTCGATGACACATCTATGCAAAAGATTGATTCAGTATTGTGCATTGTTTTCTAACCAAAATTTAATAAAAACAATTTTAACCAAATACAGTTGTGGTGATACTAATATAATGGACTTAAAATATCAAAAGGTTGACTTGTAATGAGATAGTTGTTACATAAAAACAATAACAGGAAGATTGAATATAAAACTTCCACAATTGCTAGACACTGGGCCCCTGCTGTTAGCTTTGCCTTCAAACCAGTGGCTCAAAGCAAAAGGCACCCCTTCACAACTTAAAAAGGTTTTACAGTGCAGCAGCTAGCAGCACCTCTGCACACACAATTTTAAGGCAGCATCCTGGGCAGCTGCGGTAATGTCCTAGGCCTAGCACTGACCCCAATTCCATAGTCGGCAAATGTGCATTTGCACTGCTCATATCGGCAAGGTTTTGCGGTTGCTGAGGGCACCTGCAAATCGGGCTACATAATAGGTTGGCATGCCCAGATGTGGCGAATCGGGCAGTAGCCCTTTTCCCACCCTCTGCAAAAGTTAAAGGGTCTGCCTGTTATTGTGTTGGTGTACCCCCTGACCGGTCAGGAACATGTCATGACCTTGCGGGGGTGCGGTGTTTAAGCCACCCCAATCCTAAGCACTGCCTGTGTCGCCCAGTAAAATGCCACCCAGGTCAGCTAATTAGGATACCCA
>JASANK011415534.1:0-12132 GCA_031753695.1 Desmognathus marmoratus | reverse complement strand
TGGAAGAGGTCGGGCGTTATCCCGAAGACACTCTCCACAAACAAGGGTACGTGGTACAAGCCATGATAGAAGTGTTCTCAGTGAAAGAAAAGAAGGACAAGATGAAAGCCTTATGCAGTCTTGCCAGTCGATTGTGGTTTGCACATCGGATGTTACATGATCAGAATAGTACACTGAAGTACGAGTTTACAGGACTCAGTGATAAACTCGCTGGGGTCGAAGAGGATTTACTAACCGCTCTTACGGAGAGGAATGAAATTGATGAGAAATGGATGCAGGCGCAGCGCCGGTATGCCAGTGCTGAGACAGTGGTGTGTGCCCGGGAGTCCGATGCAAATGAATCTGAAGGCGATTCACAAATACAGAAGTTGAAAGAAGAGATCGAGCGTGCGAAAGAGGAGTTGAAAGTGTGTCATGAGAGAATGAATGAGATGAGGACAGTCGAAAATGGACACATCAATTCTATATACGAATTACAGACACAGGTACACGGACAGCGCAGGCGCAGGGAGGCACTGCAGCAGAGGTTCAAAGAACTAGAAGCTATACCGAGGAAAGGGAATCGAGCCAGTTCACAGGGGTGTGATGCATCCTGTAAGGATAGAACGAGACAGCTCGAGGCTGACAAATTAAAATTCTGTCACGAGTTAAACGTAGTGAAAGTGGAACTAGTCGAATCCAAAGACAAGTACTGGGAAGCCAATGCCACTATTAAGTCATTGCACTCGATTATTGAAGAAAGGGAGAGTAGAATTAGCCGAATGGACAAAGAGATTCACATGCTTAAAGGGTATGTGGATGAAAGCCTAGGAGAGGTACGAGACATGCAGCAACGGATGCAAAGGGACGAGTCCCGAAAAGCGAGTAGCCGTCGACCCTCGATGGTAGATTTAACTAAGAGCTATGACAGCACGAACTCTGACTGTCTAGATGTGAGCACCGGATCCTCTGCCGAGGCTCCACCCAAGAAAAAGGAACCCGAGCCAGCTCGGGGCAGGTCAGGTAGATCTGAGAATAGATACATGCCCGAATCCAGCGAAAACGAATCCGAACCCGAGTGGACTGAGGTTCACCGACGTAAGGGTAGAGCTAAGAAAGAGAACAATAATCGGAACAGATCTATATACATTCCTCCTAACGGCAATGCGAAATCCATTAAAACCATACGAGGGATGTTACCACTATTTTCCAAAACTAATAAGAACAATTCAATCCAAGATCATCTTAGCTTGTATCAGCGTCTGATGCAAACATTAAACATGAGCAGCGATATAGAACTACGCACGTACCTGTCATGGACCTTTGCGGCAGATTCTCAATCATTCTTTATGGGCGTTGATAGCAAAGACTACAAAACATGGGCCGAATATCGCAGCGAGGTCCTGAAACATTTTTCTCCTCACAGAAACGCACACGAAGCCCTTCGCCACGCATTAAACTTAAAATGTGAGGTCAATCAACATCCCAGAGATTATTTGCAACAGCTTAAAAATGCATTCGCACAAGTGCATAAGGAGGTCGACACAGAAACGATGCAGTTTAAAGACGCATTCTTTTACGGGCTGCCAAAGCACATTAGAACTCAGTTAGCGCGAGATTACAATGAAACCCATACTATAGATTGGATATACAAGCAGACTAAAAGCATTTTCGATGTAAGTAGAACCGAGGAAAACATCGAAAATAAAGAGAAACCCAAGCCCAGTAAGGTGTGCGAGATTAATCGGGAAAGGGAGTTACCTTTTGAGTCTGGTAAAAATAACCCCAAAACAGGACAGAAGAATAGGGAATGGAAGAGAAGCCCAGAGAGGAAAGGGAACACGAAATCTGGTGAAGATCCCGAAAATAAAAATAAAATCAGTCCAAGGTATAAAGGAAATAACCCAATTCCTAACTTCGTATACCGACCCAAAGAAAACAGTTCTGAGCCACGTCAAGATAGAGGGAGAGAAAGAGAAAGATCATTTGAAACAGAAAAGACTGCCAGAGAGGAACAATATAAACCCCGAGATAGGGATGAAAACAATCAGGGTATTACAGACAAGGTGGATATAACAGACAAGACTACAGGCAAGATTATAGACGCAATAATTGGGATAATAGAGAGTGGCAAGGACAAAAACCATTTTTCAACAACAGGGATCGTTACCAAAGGTGGGTTGAACGTACTCGTTCTCCACACAGGCCCAATCGATTAAACATACTGGAAGAACAGCTTAAGGATTTAAGTCAAAATGTACAAAAATTAATATCTTATAACGCCGGGTCAAATGCACGGGTTCATGCAGTGAGCAATAGTGAATCGGTCGAACGTGATTCAGCATACAATGAACAATGACTTGCCATTTTTAAAACAGGAAAGAGAGGATATGTTCACGAGGGACGATATTTTTGACACAAAAAAGAGCAACCGATTAAAACTGAGAGCCCAATCCACAACGAAATAAAAGAAAACCAAAGCGTTAAGAACAAAATAAAATACACTGAACAAATACATGAGGTATGTTCAGTACAAGAAAATGAAAATAAAAATGAATCAGTGATATCAAGACCACAGAAAATTTGTAAAAAAGTAATTGATGTAATAAAAAAAGAAATGGTAAAAAATTCTCATTTTGTCTGTGAGCTGAGAGAAGAGAAAGATCGTTATTATGCACCAATAATGTTGAAAGACAGATGGAATGTAGAAGCATTGTTGGATTCGGGTTCTGAGGCAACATTGATTTCAAAGAAAATGTTTGATTTTATAAATCAGGACAAATCTGATGAGGAAAGGAGACAATTGATATCACCAGTTGGTAAACTGCACAGTGTCAATGGACAAGATGTTCCTTTTGTAGGGATAACTAATGTTGATATCAAAATTGGGAAACACTGTATGCAACATCCAATGGTGGTAGTCGATTTGGATTCTGTTGATGTGCTATTGGGTGGTGACATACTTGGTCGGCTATCACCTCTCATCGACTACCTTAACGGAATCCTATGGGCACAGGTGAAACGACCCATACCTATGAAGAAAATTGAGAAAATAAGTAAAACACAGAATAGAACCCATGTGGTAGAAAGGCGTACGGATTCGATTGAAATTTATTTCAGAAACTCACAAAATCCTGAGGTGACGGTTATTACTAAAAATATCCCTGAACAAAATTCTAATAATCAATGTCAATCCACAGTAGTAGTAGATCCTAATTGAAAATGGGAATCTCAAATTGAAGAGATTGTTTAAAATTTTCGGTTAAAAACAAGAAGAGAGAAAAAACTAAAATTGAACATTTTACACCCATCAAGGTGTTGGTGCCAATGCAGAAACAGGGAAATGAATGGCATTTTTCTATTCGCTTGGGAGGCAAATCCAACCCTATACAAGCTAGATTGGATTTAAAACAGGAAAGATCATATGTTAGTGAGACAATGATACAAAAATTACATAGTATGGGTAATATGATACAAATTATGAATTATGAAATTGAACCTTGTGGTATGAACCCAGAACAACAAATTGTAGGTCGAGCAATGATTGAGATAGACATTGGAGGAAAGAAAATGCGACATAACATGTGAATTATACGCAATAGTGTTGATGAGGTCTGTGTTGCAAATGATATTCTACACAGATTGGTTGCCTTTGTTGACGTTATTAATGGAGAGTTGTGGTCTCGACTAGGAGGACATCCTATGGATTTTTTCGATATACAGCAAGCAACACAAAATGATCAAATATTGCCCTATGCAACTGAAATGATTACCACGTATGACGTGGAAATACCAAAATGCACCAGACAAGTAACTTTATATTTAAAAGTAAAAGAGAGACAGCAATGCGCTGACCAAAAGGATGCATATATTAATATCAGTGAAAATGGGAACTCACAAGGTAATTCTACTACACATACGTCATTAATCAACTTACAAGATGGAAAATGTAAAATATTAGTGGACAATGAAAATGATGAAATGGTAAAAATTCCCAAAGGTACCATGATAGGAATGGCTATATCAGATGCACACATGAGTTTTGATTTAACTAATACTATATTGGGTGCAACATTAGATATGGTTGATGAAGAATCCCAATTAATTTCAGAAAATATGTCTTCACAACCAGAGGGATTATTTCAAATCCATTCTATTTATCCAGAGTTGGCCTCTGATGAGATTGAAATCCAACACCGACAAGAAGGTGATACTATTGTATTTTCAGTGAAGGAATCCGAAATAGAATATTGTTGTCATGCCACTACTAAATATTTGACACAACAACTAGAAGAACAATATGAGGTAGCATCACCAGAACTGTTTCCTGGCTTTACTAAATTAATTGAAGAGCAAATTCGGAAGGCAGATGGGTGTACCACTGAAGCGGAAAAGACAGAATTGAGACAAATGTTTATTGATCATCATGAAGTTTTTGCACGAGACTCATATGATTGTGGGGGTACACATTTACATGTGATGAAAATACCTACTGATCCTGACTTACCTCCTGTATTTCAAAGGCAATATAGGTTACCTATGGCTTCCATAGAGGATTTATCTGAAATTATTAAGAACCTAGAAGAGAGAAAAATTATAGGAAAGGTGCACAGTTCTTTTAATACCCCGATTTTAGCAGTCCTTAAACCAAATGGGACTTGGAGGCTCTGTGCAGACCTCCACGAACTTAACAAGAGAGTACATCGGTCCCGATGGCCGATACCCTATATTGATCAAGGGCTAGCTCAAATGCAAGGTGCTAGAATATATACTGCACTTGATCTGACTAGTGGATATTGGATAGTACCAGTAGCAAAAGAAGACCAGTACAAGCTTGCTTTTACATTTCAAGATAATCCTACTGTTGGCAACGTTGTCCATTCGGGTTTATTAACAGTGGGAACAAATTTAATATATTTATCACAAAAACACTACCTGATGCACCTGAAAGAGGTATGCTGACATATGTTGATGATGTATTGATTAAAAGCGAGAATTTCCAAAAGCACTTAGAAATAAAACATGTATTAAAACAGTTAAAAGAGGCTGGTGCTAAAGTATCTTTACAAAAAGCTCAGTGGTGTAGAACTAAAGTAAATTTTTTAGGACATGAAGTTACACCTGATGGAATAAACATACAAAAGAAAAAAATAGAGACAATAATTAAGCTGAAGGAACCTAAATGTGTTAAAGATGTGTGAAGTATTCTAGGATTGTCTAATTATAGTCAAAAATTTATCGAAGATTATTCTGAAGTAATACAACCACTGTTGAGGTTATTAAAGAAGGATAGTAAATGGGAATGGACCGAAGAACACAGTAAAGCTATTAAGACTCAAAAGGAAAGGTTGATAAATGCCCCATGTTTAGCATATCCAAAGAAAGATAAAGAATTTTTTCTGGAAGTGGGACACACTGATAAGTGCTTGTCTGCCGTCCTGTATCAAAAAGAAGATAATATTCCCAAAGTTATATCATATGCGAGTAAAACATTATCAGATGTTGAGGTTAAATTCAATGATTGTGAAAAGGCATTGTTTGCAGCTGTATGGGCTGTACAACATTTTAAACCATTCATTTATGGGAGTAAGATTATTTTAGAGACTGCTCACCAATCCATTCAATTTTTAAATAGTAATAAAATCAGAGAAGGTAATGTAACTGGATCAAGAATAACCAGCTGGATGATGTCCATGCAAAGCTTTCCTATTGAAATTAAATATAGTAAAAACAAGAAAAGTCAAGTAGCCCAGGGTTTAGCGGATTTACATGAATGTGATGCGGAAGAATGTTTAGGTGAAAATTTTGAGCCCAGTGAATTAGAGCCTTTTGCTGATTCACCACATAAAGTGTATGATGAAAAATATGCAGAATTACCATGTGTGTTTGTTGATGGATGTTCATTTAAAAATGAAAATGGTGAATGTGTGGCTGGTATTGGAAATGCATGGGTGAAAGATTTCCCTAAACAGCCGCAAGGATACAAATTGGGAAACAAAAGTAGTCAGGTGGCTGAACTTGCTGCTGTATATATGGCTATTAAAACTGCAGGTGAGAGTGGATTGAAAGAAATTGTAATTGTGACTGATTCAATTTATGTCAGGAATGCATTTGTCGAACACTTGCCAGGATGGAAGGCAAGAGGTATGAGGTGTATGAATGGCAAAAATTTGAAGCATGCTATGCTAATTCGCGCGATTGATGACATTGTGATACAAAATAATATGTTAATATATTGGAGAAAGACCAAGGGTCACTCCAAAGTTCCCGGGTTTGAAAAACAAGGGAATGATATTGCAGACCAAAATGCTACAGAAGGAGCAATAAAAGGGGAATTTTTCCCTATAGAGCATTTGTTAGTTGATAGTCCAGTAACCCAATGTGAGGCAATTACACGTTCCCAGAATCAACAAAAAGAGATTGTATCATGGTCACGGGAAGGACCAGATCAGGATTTGATAAGAGCCCAAATAGAAGATGCTACTATTGGTATATTTTATAAATTCATAGAGAATCCGGTGAACCAATCCATAGCACAAAGTGATATTGACAGAAATGAGGAATTGAGAGTTCTATATAAATTTCGATCAAATTTTAAGTTGCATGAGAAATTATTGGTGAGAGTAACCAAAAAATCACCAATTCAATGGGTGGTGCCATTGGCATTTATTTAGAGGCATCATGATGGAACATGCACATGATGAAATTACAGCAGGACATAGAGGTCCTAAACTAACATTAGAAATGTTGAAGGAAGTGGCATATTGGCCGCATATGGCTCAAGACGTAGAAGGATATTGTGCTGGCTGTCTTAGATGTGCTCAGTTTCAACCCAGTAATCCTTCACATAGAGCTCCATTGAGAAAAAGGGGAATTACGTTTCCTTGGTCAGATATCCAGATTGATTTTATTGGTCCGGTGGTTAAGTCCAATCGGGGAAACCAATACATGTTTACAGTGATCTGTTTATTTACAAAGTGGGTTCGACTGTATCCCAGCTCCAAATTGCAAAGCTGATACAGCCGCATTGTTGCTAATAAATCATGTATTTTGCCGCCATGGTTTGCCACAACGTATTTCAAGCGACAAAGGATCTTCATTTACTGCTGAAATTATAACAAAGATGTGGCAAATACTGGGGGTAAAAAGACAATTACATATTGCATATCATCCTGCCAGCAGTGGTACGGTAGAAAGATCAAATCAAACAATAGTTAATATTTTGAAAAAGTACGTAAACGAGACTGGCAAAGACTGGGACATAAAGTTACCATTAGTATTAATGGCAATAAGGGCCACCCCTTCAAGTGTCACAGGTTTTAGTCCATTCGAGTTGTTAACTGGCAGAAAGATGACCGTCCCGATGCATTTACTATACAAAACCAATGAACAAATATTGGTAAGCGCTATCTCTACTCATGATTATGTGAATGGTTTGAGAAAACACTTGCAATTTGCATTTGCATATGCCCAACGGCATTTAGAAAAAGCAGTGGATGCCAGCCATACACAATATAATCTGAAAACGAGTAAGAAAGAATACGAATTAAAAGACAAGGTCTATTATTACAACTATTTGAAGAATAAGGCAAAACATTCTAAATTTCTTCCTATGTGGAAAGGTCCATATGAAATTGTGGAAAAATTGTCTCCAGTGGTATATAAAAAAAACCTGTAAGAATACCACTGAAGAAGAACGTTGGTGCCATATCAATCAGATGAAGGCGGCACATCCACAATCTAAACTCAAACAAATAGAGACAGGTCAGGGAGAGCTGTAGATAGGATGTAAAATATTGATATGAATATTAATATGTTTTTCTTTTTTCTTACACACCTAGATATTAATCTATTTATGCCACAGCGATGTCCATGCGGAGAACCGATGCAACTAATGGTCGCCAGACTATTTCCTCGACAACGCATCAATGTTCCCGGAGGCGTACAGTATTTATACTTTCTTGTCTCATATTGGCAAGCGAGATGTGTGCCTCACAACGGACTCGGGTTAAACTACAGCGTGGACCTCACACGGGTATCATCACGCAAGAGATCCCCGGCATATTGATGACTGTCACTAAACCAATCCCTTATCCTACATTCATTACAACGATACCCAAAGACATCATAGTAACAATAGGATCTGAGACACTATTCTATGTCTCCAATGAAGGGATTGAAACAGTGATGGAGATGATTAATACCTTAAAAACGTTCTCCATTCCTAAAGATACAGATTTAGACTTGTACTTGACAAGAAAAAATCCCATTCACTCCAGCTACTAATCAAAGAAAATAATGTGTCAATTTTTGAGCACAAATACTCCCATGAGGACAGAGAAATTTTATTGGCCCGAGAATCAAACTACATGACCCCATATATGGTTCTAGGGGGGATTGTCATGTGTACGGTTTGGCTAATCGCGATTACCATAATAGTGATCTTAAATAGCATCCACATCCTTAAAGCGGTGAAACGTGAAAAACATATCCGACGTGGGAAAGACTACAGGTTCACCGTAGTCTGACTACACAAACTGAAACCCCAGCTTGCATAGCCAAGGGGGGAAGGGGGGCGAAGCCTGTTCCGTCCACCCCTATGATTTTTTTTACCTCTTCTTTTCCTTCTAACAATGTTTGCCACCCGCAGGTGGGATATCCTGCAGGTGACAAAGGGGGGAAACTGTCAGGCCTATTGGGCACATGAGCAACACAAACGCCATTTTGGTCTCTGCCTGAATCATGTCACTGTCAGACACACTGTGCTGGATGTTCTGCAAGCCTAACTGTGAGCGCAGGCGAAAGGGGGGGCGCATAGCACTAATTCAGCTCTAACAATAATAACCCAACCGGACATCCACACAATGACTACAGTGACTATGATTGCTGGCTCTGTGTTGCTACACCGAAATTGTCACACCAAAATTGTTACACACACTTCCTAGTTCCGATATCCTTTTCCGAGGAAAGACAAAGGAGATGTGAGAACCCGCAGCCAATCAGGACGAGGGGCGTCTTAGTGAACGTGACAGGACCCAAAAGGGCTGAGTCTGCACTTTCCCAAAAAGTGATGTGTCCATGACTATTCTGCCTGGACACTGTACCCCGTGACAATTATGTTGCAAATTGCGGCCGAAGTGATATCAGGGCAAGAAACCCAAAGGTGGGGGTTCATTCACTCCTGCTACCATCCGTGACCCAGGGTGCTGCCCGTGGGAGAGAAGACAGATCCCGAGGTAGGCAAGGCCGAGCCCCGGGTAGACTGGAAACTCACCCCTGACACGCCTGTCAGGCTGTGAGACGCATTACCCCGACTGGTACTACGAAGGCTGTACCAGGTCGATCAGACGGGCGCACGGCTGTGCCCCGAGTGTCTGATATTCCAGTGGCTGTCTATGGGTCTTGCCTGCCTGTCCCATAACCAGAGAAGCCAATCCGACGCTGACCAGACCCAGACGAGCAGAACTGAGCTGAGCAGAGCCCCGCCCAGACCGACTGATTCCACTTGCACGCTGTGCGGGTGACCGGGGTTGCCACAGGCGACCCCCAATGATAACTAACGAAGGCACACCTAGGTGAGTTACTAACTACACACACGCGCACACACAGGCTAGTGCTGCGAGGCGGCGATAGTACTCCTCTTCACTCCGAGCAAGGATAGCGATAGCGACTAGTGATAGTGATACCTGTAGAACCAACCAATATAGGATAACCCTGAGCTAATTGTTCCCCTTATGCTGCTAATGTACATATTGTCTAACAAACATATTGTGTAATCTATTTTCTTATTATCCTAATAAACGTGCCAGATAAGCGCACATTATTTTCTACAAAGGACTCAGTGATCATTGCTTACTGTGTAGTCTGTTACCTGAGGTTTGTGCACACTGCTGACACCTGGCCTACTATATTTCTGACAGTATATACAAGTGTTCAACAGTAATCATACATTATCAGTCCATCTGGAAGATCTTGACTTTTAGCTATCCATAAAATCACCCATTGGGCCCCAACTCCTCCCAACTTTATGCACTGCCCCACGATTCCTAAACACAGTTAGGTCACATAGATAAGCTGTACGAAGCTTAGATAGCCAGGTATGGGCATTGGGGCCGACCGGATCCTTCCAGGCGCGTGCCACTTCAATCCTCGCTAGTGTGAGTGCATTAACCAAGAATCCCTGCACATGAGAGTATTCATGACACATACGATTCATGAAAATAAGGTTAGTGAAACTCATCTCCATTGGTCTGTTACAGATATGCGTAGGAGTGGAAGCCACTACCGCCCAATACCCCACCAATCGGGGGCATGTGAAAAACATGTGTAAGAGATCAGCTAATGGGTCGGCACATCTAGGGCAACCTGTCTTATTACCATTGATTGATCTTGGCCGGCGTATACTACAGACGGAGTAGAAGTTAATGATGTTGTAGTCTGGTGTTATTTGCAACCAAAAATCGCTTGGCAAGGTCGAGTGTTGTTGTGATATCGGCATCCTGTATGGCCTCACCGAGGTCTGCACTCCATTTAGCCGCAATCTCAGCTAGGCCCGTGTTGATATTTGAGTTTAAAATAGAATAGTAAGCAGAAAGAACCCCTTTACCAAATCATTTGTAAAAGAGCTGAGTAGCAACTTCTGACTCAGCCCAACACGTCGGAGGGTACTCACGCAATGCACTAACAATTTGCAAATGTTTAAAACGTGGCTTCAGACAAAAAGCATATTAGGTTGAAATCAACCGTTTGTATATAGCTCTGGCAGATGGTGATCCCTAGATATGTAACTTGTTTAGCTGGTTGCAGACCATTTGTTAAGTGAGTATTCCAAGTCAGTAACTCAGTCTTTTGTTCATTCAACATATACCCAGATTTGTTGCCGAACTCCCTAGCCAAAGCATATACCTCTTCCCTAGCAGATTCCATATCTGAAGTAATAATAGCAATGTCGTCTGCATACATCACCAAGCATGAGTCTAATCTAGGTTGAGTTATGAATGGTTGAATAGCTATGGATGCTCGAAGCCTAACAGCAAATGGTTCAATATATAAGCATAAAGGATAGGCGAAAGAGGGCAGCCTTGCCTAGTGCCGCGCTGTATATGGAACTTAGATAATACTTGAGAGTTGACCGACAGGGTTGCAGTTGGGGATATGTAGAGAGCCCGTATAGCATGAATCAGATTAGCAGGGAAGCCCATGATCTCTAATACAAACCAGGTAAATTGCCAGTCGACCGGGTCAAATGCCTTTTTGACATCAAGTGAGATTAAAAAAGTTTGACTCTTTGGAGTGGGATGCCTTTTCTATTAGAGGAATCACCTTTCTGGTGTTGTCATATGTATTATGGTGTTTAATAAATCCAGATTTATCGGGATTAATCAGTCGAGGGAGGATGTCTTCCAGCCAAGTGGCTAAGATTTTAGTAAAGAGCTTGACCTCCGAATTTAGAAGGCTAATAGGTCTGCAATTCGCAGTTGGCAGGGTCTTTGCTTTACTTTAAAGTGAGAGCAATATATGATTCCCTCCAAGTGTCAGGGATATCATAGACACCAAGAATAGCATTATATAACTCTGCAAGTCAGCTATAACTGCATCAATATGGGCCTTGTACCATTCCCAAGAGAGGCTATCTGTACCTGCCACGTTTCCATTTTTTAAAGACCTAATACAACTTCTTACTTTAAACAAATTTGGTCAAATGCGGAGACGCCAGCAGTCATGGCGGCCGACTCAGAGCCGAGCAAAGGGTCTGTCTTGATGTGCCTAGCCAAAAAACGAGCCGAACCCACATTTGATTGTTGCGCATCATAGTGTGTTGTGAATACATATTCAGCGGCATAAAAAAAAAAGTACAACATTCTTATAACATTTAAAAATGCAAAAAAATGTTTCCTGGCTCCTGCCTAGTTCTAGCTTTATCACAGACTGAGGGTGCCTGGCCTCTTCACTGGGACACAAGGGTTTGTACCTGGCTTGCTGAACCCAGCACATTAATTTATTTTCTGCACGCACCCGGATCTCTGTCGCTCAGTCCCCTTGCTAGCTCTGGCCGGAGAGGCAGCTCTGATAGGCTGGTGTTGATAGGATGTCCGTATTCAAAACCCATGGACCCCGGAAGCACAACGGGTGCGCGCCGAAGCCGTAACTAAG
>JASANK011415533.1:0-20078 GCA_031753695.1 Desmognathus marmoratus | reverse complement strand
GCTCCCAGCTGTCCAAATTGATTTCCAAAATGATTCTCTCTTCGAGAGTCTTTTCTAGCTGTCCTGCTGAGTGATTGGCCTGCAGAAAGTGTCTTGCTATAGGGGACTTCTGTTTCTTTAGTCTAATGTCACTCTTATGCTCATTGAGCCACATTCTTAAATCTCTACTGGTTTCTCCCACATATACTAAGCCACAAGGGCATTTTAACATATAGATCACCCAGTAAGACATACAGGTGGAGTAAGGCTTCAATAAAAGTTTGCAACCAGATCTCGAATGTGTCACATAGTTGCCTTTGATGATAGCATTACAATGTGAACAATTCTGGCATGGGAATTTTATATACTGTGGTGTACCTAAAACCTGTTGTGTTAACCCATGGATACCTAAGTCAGATTCTGTCAGAATATCTTTAAGATTTTTATTGCGTTGTTGAGCAAAAATCAGAGGGTTTTGGCAAATATCTGTTAGTTGTTTATCCGTCTGTAATAGCGGACAATATTTTCTGATGATGCATTGAACTTGATTACTCTGGGTAGAAAATTGGGAAACAAAGATCCATTTCCTAGTATTCTCAACTGGGTCTCTGATTTTTTTCTGTAACAAATGTTTCCTAGACTTGTTCTCCATTCTTGCGCAAGCTTCACATAGTTCTAGTTCTGTATATCCCCTCTCTTGTATTCTGCCAATGGCGGCTTCATTCTGGGTTCTTAAAGGTGAGGCATTGCTGACAATCCTTTTAATCCTGGTAAACTGACCAGTTTGTATACCTTTTTTTGTAGATTCTGGATAATAACTAGATCTGTGCAATGTAGTGTTGGGATCTGTGGGCTTGCGATACAACTCATATTCAGGTTTTTCTCCTTTAATCATGATTCTTGTATCTAAAAACTCAATTGCCTCAATGCTCTGTGTCATGGTGAATTTTATGGTGGTATGACTAGAGTTAAGCCATTCAAAGTATTCATTTAGTGACCTTAAGTCATCCTCCCAGATGATGAAAATGTCATTAATTAATTACTGGAATGCTTATTAGACCTCTAAACAAATACAAGGAGAATATACTGGAGGCATATTCTGGCAATGTATACTTTAAAAGCCTGTGGTGTGGCTAAATTTGCAGTCGAGTTATGGGGAGGTGTCAGTTTAAAAGATTTAAATCAAGCTGAGAAGTTCTTTTTAAAAAGGATCTTATTTCTCCCCACAACCACAAACAATGAATTGTTATACCAATAATCTGTTCTGGTCCCTTTAATAATGCAAATAGAATTTTACCCAATAAAAGTTTTTCTTTCTATCTGCTTAAGACCTAGATAGGACTTTACAAGGAGGTTGTTAGAAAATGTTCTTAAAGTACTCATTATCTGCCAGAAGGATTGGACGGTACAAATTCAGAGGCTCCTACAAGAGACACATATTTATATATTGGATTTTAAAGAAGTAGTTTTGTCTAAAGAGTGTCATACTTTAATAATGAATAAACTTGATAACTTACAGAAATTACGTTTGGAGGCTTTCTGTTATGATAAAGATACAGTAATGAATTATTTGCCTTTTTATTCTGTCGAGCATCTACGAAGTATGCTATGGGTTTGTTAACTCGTTTTAGGTTTGATTATCTAAATTTGGCCTTGAGACGTTTTAAATTTAATCTATCGAATTCACCACAATGTCACTGTAACAAATCTCAGGAAGACATATGTCATGTATGTCATTCTGTGAAAATGAACAGCGGTTCCTTGAGAGGTCTTTCATACATCAACCATGTATAGGATATATGTTGATGGATATTATATATGTGTCTTCAAAATCAAAAGTACACATAAATCTCTGAAGATGCCAATGGAGCTACTACATTACTATATTCCTCTTTCCATGTTTCTCACCCACATTCCTCATTTTCCACACCACTCTAGACATAATACAATTGTATAGCATGTAAAAAATATTTTTATTCAGAACTTCATACACAGTAATAAGAATCAATTGTTATTGAAAACCACAGTTATCAAATTGACTTCCATCAATTTTGTTCATCATATAACAACACATTAAAATGTACAATCGAATTAATACACAATACATTTAAAAACAGTACTTATTACAAAGTTTCTCCAAATGATGCTCTCGTTTCTGTATATCTTTTCCAAAACTGTTATGTTGTTTACACAGTGTTTCGGCCCCACGAGTATCTATAACGCACTCGGCCTCATCAGAACAGAATTGCAACAATTTTGAAGAACAGAACAACAGGCTTCATAATATACTAGAGAAAAGGAAAACATACCATACAGTTAATAATACAAAATGACACATCCAAGTATAGTCTAATGTGACATCTGCAACATGTCTAGTGACCACCACCAAACAGTGACATGTACCATCTAGACACCCAAAAACATGACAAAAGTGGCCATCACCAAACAGTGACATGTGTGAGTAGTTTCCAAACAAAATAATTAAATGGAGGCAAAACTGAGACAACCAGGATACCAAAACATAGCCTACCTATCACACAGACTAGTCCAGATATGAAAGTCCACCGCTGGCACATAATCTGGGGTCAATTGTCGAGTTCATTATTCAGAAAGAGTTCAGAGAACAATACCACTCCATACCACTACATTCAAGAGGACACATAAAGGACTAATATTAGATATTTCCACAACCAACCTACGGAAGCTCATACGTCACAATAGGAGAAAACAATTGCAAAAGAAGGGGCACCTTAGCATGGAAACGACGTGCATAGCAACACCACCCCAGAGACATCTGAAGGGGCCAAACGGAAGGGCCACCCACCAGAAAGGCGGACGTTTTGAAGGACGAGCTGACCCACGACAGAGAACCCCCAAACGAAGGAGGGTCTGCACCAAACGTCTAAAGGAGAAAAAGATGCGTCAGGGGCCTGCTCATAAAAACAAACGATGTACTAATCCCACATTCAACGGGCACATCAACAATATATTCTTACCTGCAAAATACAAGCCGGAAGGATAATAGTGCGACCTGCGGCGGCCCGTAACACGGAGCACGCCGACCTCCGCGTCTATCCCCATGTGCCGGCAATGCCGAGTATATATCTGCCAACTCGTGAGAGAGAAACCGCCCTCCTAGTCCCGCCTATGGGAAGGGGGAAGCCCGCCCTATCAAAAAGGGCCAATGGAAAAACAGGTGAATAGACCAACGAATCCACCCTCCCACGGTGGCCACAAACACCCTCAACCAGGGTAGCGGGAGGGCAAAGAAACGGGGGTAGGGAGCAGATACAAATACCACCCCAAAACAAAAAGAGAGAGGCACGTCCTGCAACACCTATCCCTGTAATTACATCCAGTAAATAAAAACTGGAAAGAAGAGGAAATATCGGAAGGGGCACCTGGTGGCGTCCAGTGAAAAAATAGAGACAACCCCATATCCACAAGCCAATGGGAGAACCGGCAGACCCAAGAACTTCATATGGCAAACGGCACTGGGCAAAAAGCATAGCAAGACACCACCCAGTCCCACAAGAAGGAGGACAAGATCTAATGAAGGAGGCACCTACATCGGGCGCTTAGACATGGAGCACAGGCTGTGTAAAAACACTAAACCGAACGGAAGGAGGAAGGGATGGAAAGGGGCAAAATACTGAGGATCATTCATCCGTCCTCATGTAGGTTAAGGCCTGCTGTATATGCTTTTAGTAGAAAAATCCACTTTTTTTCTGCTTCATCAAGTTTAGCCTGGGTGGCAGGAACTACTTTTTCCAGGATGAGCCAATGTAGGTCATCCTCCGAATGTCCCTTCTCACTGAAATGTCTTACCAAAGGGGCAGAACTTTTTCCTCTCCTTATTCTTGATCTATGCTCACCTATCCTCAGTTTAGCTTCTCTCACAGTCTGTCCCACATAAATCAGACCACAGGGGCAAATGATAGCATAAATCACCCCCTTAGTTTTACACGTGGTCTGACGGGACAAGGTCCAGTTGTTACCCTGCCACTCAAACTGTTCATACTTGCCTGTGAAGGGACAGACTACACAGTCCCCACATTTGCGGTGGCCCTTCAGGGGAGCAAATCCCCATAACTCAGTTATAGTCTTAGGCTTAGGAGTCACGGGGTTCCTAGCCCTAATGAGCTGTTGACCTAAGCTTTTACCTTTTTTAAAAGGAAAACAGGGGAGGAGTCCATTCTTCTTCAGTCTCTAAGATCTTCCAATTGCTCTGAACAATTCTTTTAATATCATTGCTCAGGGGGCCAAATGTTGTCACACAAACCAATTGTTCTCGGTTGGAATCTTTACATTTCCTACTGCCATCTCTTTCCAGTAATGTTTCTCTAGGGGTAAACCATGCTCTTTTACGGGCCTGTTTTATGAGTCTCTTGGGGTACCCTCTTGCAATCAATCTTTCAGCAAGCAAAAGGGCCTGACGCTCATAGTCCTTTCTAAAGGTACAATTCCTGCGAATCCGCAGGAACTGTCCATATGGAAGGTTATCCCTCAAGCTCTTAGGATGTTGGCTAGAGTAGAGGAGCAACGAGTTCTTGTCCGTTGGTTTACGGAATAAATCCATAAACAAACAGCCTTCAGTATGTCCAATAGTAAGGTCAAGGAAGTTTATTTTCTCACTAGAACTTTGACTGGTAAATTTAATGCTACGATGTATGTTATTAAGCCAGCTCAAAAATAAGTCAAGGCTTTTCTGATCCCCTTTCCAGATCATGATAATATCATCGATATATCTTTTGTATACCTTGATCCTATCATGAAATGGGTTGTTGTTGGATAGGATGTTTTCTGTTTCAAATTTAGCCATAAACAAGTTAGCTAAATTGGGGGCAAAACTAATGCCCATAGCAACACCTGATGTCTGGCTATAATATTTGTCCTCAAATATAAAGTAGCTATTCTCCAGCACCCATTTTGTTAAATCGCAGATGAACTCAGATGGGGCCTTTTCTTTTTCACTTTCATCTCTACTCTCCAGGGCTTCTTTAATTGCCACCAAGGCTTCCTCTTGAGGAATGTTGGTATATAGAGAATTAATATCAAGCGTGACCAACAGTTCATTCTCACAATCAAAAGTGTATTCCTCAAAAAAAGAAATGGCGGCAGTGGTGTCCAAAAGGAAAGATTCTGTCTGTTCAGCCAAAGGCTGCAAAAACAGATTAATATATTTGTTAGTAGGCTCAAACACCGAGCCACATCCTGCAACAATTGGGCGTCCAGGAGGATTAAGGGAATCTTTATGGAGTTTCGGCAGAGTATATAGAGCCGGGTGTTTAGACTGTTCATTGCTAAGATAAGAATTCTCCTCGTCACAGATCCACCTGTTAAGATGGGCAGTGTCCAGGATCTTTTTCAGGTCTGTCTGAATCCTGTTAAGGGGATTACCATTAAGTTTAGCATAGTGACCTGGGGTCTCTAGTTGGCGTTTGATTTCATCATTATATTTCTCAACATCTTGGATGACAATCCCCCCACCCTTGTCTGCCTTTTTAATGACTACTGTTGTGTCATTTTTCAAGGCAGTAAGAGCTTCCATTTCTACCAGGGAGGTATTGACATTTTTTTTCCATTTCCTGATGTTACAAAGCTGTTCAACATCCTTCAACACTCTTTTCTCAAACATGAGCACACTGGGAGGCATTGCGCCATCCGGCGGACAAAAAGTGGATCTAAGTTTGAGACCCGTGTTGTTTTCTTTAGGGACATATTCATGGTTCCTAAAAAACTCCCTTAACCTTATTTGGCGAAAGAAACCCTTTAGTTCCTTATGAATTTCAAACCTAGGGACATTTTGAGTGGGAACAAATGTAAGGCCCTTAGCTAGAATGCTCACCTCAGCGGCACTCAGATTCCTTTTAGAAAGATTAAAGATGGGAATGGTATTGGTATGACCTTCTAATTCATGTTCATTGTTTACCATCTGGGAGGACGTCGTTGGTCTCCCCTCCTCTGGTACCCATTGAATCCTCTGAAGTAGCGTTTGCGGCCCCGGGACCCACCTCTCCACGGACGCTGTCCCGGGGGCCATTGAAAACCCTGTGAGGTCCCTGCAGCATCAGAACTGTTCAAATATGCTATTTCCTCCTCTTCTTCCTCATCATCACATTCTGAGCTACCATCACTTGAGTCTGAGAACGTAACCCTTTTTCTTTTTTGAGTTTGGAAGTCATTAAATTTAGTTTTAGGAGTAGTAACTTGTCCCATATTATTTTGAGGTCTCTGAGTGGTCTTCTCCTGTTTATCATTGTCATAGAACCCCGCCTTCAAATATGGGTATACTCTTTCTTTATCCCAATTTTTTAGTTCAAACTTAATTTTATTGATTTTCTTATTAGAATTCTTCTCTCTAAATTCTTCCATCTCTTTATTCATCTGGTCCAGTTTTTCTTTTATATTGGAAATGTTAGGGTTCTCTTTAAACTGTTTCTCCTGTGCCTCATATTCCTCCATCAAAGTTCTAGCAATTCTTTCAGCTGTCTGGATGGTAAGGACTATCCAGTCCCTACTACATTTAGTGGCAATTCCACTGAAGTTTGTTATATAGGGATTGTCGTCAGTAAACAGCCCAGGAGTATTTTTAACCTGCAGTCCGAAAGGAATAATGTCACCTCGTAGGTATTCCGACAGAAAATGTCCATGCAGTTCAGTACGGAACTGCTTTTTCTTTGCCTTAAGCAATGATTGGCTATCCCCCAAATTCACAACACCATTACTGCCATATTCACATCCAAAAAATGAGGGGCGGTTCCCAATTGCCTCATAAGCCTCTTTGGAAACACTCACACAGTCCTTGTCAGCCATGTCAGAAAATAAGAAAGAATTTATCTAAACAAAAACAGGAATTGTTTTGTAGTAAAAAACAAAAAAACAAAAAGAAAAAAGGAAATATCACAGGTTGTATCACAATCAATAGGAATTCCAAACTAGGAATACTCCAACCTGATCAAAGTTTGTCATTTCTTCATTTCAACCAGCATTCTAACAACCGTCACATCTATCCACAGAAGGCTCAATTTCATACAACACACCCAACAGTCCAACGACTGTGCAGTAGTTTAACAGAAAACTCGGGATGTTCCCTTAGTTTAGCCCAATGACCTCCCAGGTGGAACCCGGGAACAATATATATGAAAATGAACAGCGGTTCCTTGAGAGGTCTTTCATACATCAACCATGTATAGGATATATGTTGACGGATATTATATATGTGTCTTCAAAATCAAAAGTACACATAAATCTCTGAAGATGCCAATGGAGCTACTACATTACTATATTCCTCTTTCCATGTTTCTCACCCACATTCCTCATTTTCCACACCACTCTAGACATAATACAATTGTATAGCATGTAAAAAATATTTTTATTCAGAACTTCATACACAGTAATAAGAATCAATTGTTATTGAAAACCACAGTTATCAAATTGACTTCCATCAATTTTGTTCATCATATAACAACACATTAAAATGTACAATCGAATTAATACACAATACATTTAAAAACAGTACTTATTACAAAGTTTCTCCAAATGATGCTCTCGTTTCTGTATATCTTTTCCAAAACTGTTATGTTGTTTACACAGTGTTTCGGCCCCACGAGTATCTATAACGCACTCGGCCTCATCAGAACAGAATTGCAACAATTTTGAAGAACAGAACAACAGGCTTCATAATATACTAGAGAAAAGGAAAACATACCATACAGTTAATAATACAAAATGACACATCCAAGTATAGTCTAATGTGACATCTGCAACATGTCTAGTGACCACCACCAAACAGTGACATGTACCATCTAGACACCCAAAAACATGACAAAAGTGGCCATCACCAAACAGTGACATGTGTGAGTAGTTTCCAAACAAAATAATTAAATGGAGGCAAAACTGAGACAACCAGGATACCAAAACATAGCCTACCTATCACACAGACTAGTCCAGATATGAAAGTCCACCGCTGGCACATAATCTGGGGTCAATTGTCGAGTTCATTATTCAGAAAGAGTTCAGAGAACAATACCACTCCATACCACTACATTCAAGAGGACACATAAAGGACTAATATTAGATATTTCCACAACCAACCTACGGAAGCTCATACGTCACAATAGGAGAAAACAATTGCAAAAGAAGGGGCACCTTAGCATGGAAACGACGTGCATAGCAACACCACCCCAGAGACATCTGAAGGGGCCAAACGGAAGGGCCACCCACCAGAAAGGCGGACGTTTTGAAGGACGAGCTGACCCACGACAGAGAACCCCCAAACGAAGGAGGGTCTGCACCAAACGTCTAAAGGAGAAAAAGATGCGTCAGGGGCCTGCTCATAAAAACAAACGATGTACTAATCCCACATTCAACGGGCACATCAACAATATATTCTTACCTGCAAAATACAAGCCGGAAGGATAATAGTGCGACCTGCGGCGGCCCGTAACACGGAGCACGCCGACCTCCGCGTCTATCCCCATGTGCCGGCAATGCCGAGTATATATCTGCCAACTCGTGAGAGAGAAACCGCCCTCCTAGTCCCGCCTATGGGAAGGGGGAAGCCCGCCCTATCAAAAAGGGCCAATGGAAAAACAGGTGAATAGACCAACGAATCCACCCTCCCACGGTGGCCACAAACACCCTCAACCAGGGTAGCGGGAGGGCAAAGAAACGGGGGTAGGGAGCAGATACAAATACCACCCCAAAACAAAAAGAGAGAGGCACGTCCTGCAACACCTATCCCTGTAATTACATCCAGTAAATAAAAACTGGAAAGAAGAGGAAATATCGGAAGGGGCACCTGGTGGCGTCCAGTGAAAAAATAGAGACAACCCCATATCCACAAGCCAATGGGAGAACCGGCAGACCCAAGAACTTCATATGGCAAACGGCACTGGGCAAAAAGCATAGCAAGACACCACCCAGTCCCACAAGAAGGAGGACAAGATCTAATGAAGGAGGCACCTACATCGGGCGCTTAGACATGGAGCACAGGCTGTGTAAAAACACTAAACCGAACGGAAGGAGGAAGGGATGGAAAGGGGCAAAATACTGAGGATCATTCATCCGTCCTCATGTAGGTTAAGGCCTGCTGTATATGCTTTTAGTAGAAAAATCCACTTTTTTTCTGCTTCATCAAGTTTAGCCTGGGTGGCAGGAACTACTTTTTCCAGGATGAGCCAATGTAGGTCATCCTCCGAATGTCCCTTCTCACTGAAATGTCTTACCAAAGGGGCAGAACTTTTTCCTCTCCTTATTCTTGATCTATGCTCACCTATCCTCAGTTTAGCTTCTCTCACAGTCTGTCCCACATAAATCAGACCACAGGGGCAAATGATAGCATAAATCACCCCCTTAGTTTTACACGTGGTCTGACGGGACAAGGTCCAGTTGTTACCCTGCCACTCAAACTGTTCATACTTGCCTGTGAAGGGACAGACTACACAGTCCCCACATTTGCGGTGGCCCTTCAGGGGAGCAAATCCCCATAACTCAGTTATAGTCTTAGGCTTAGGAGTCACGGGGTTCCTAGCCCTAATGAGCTGTTGACCTAAGCTTTTACCTTTTTTAAAAGGAAAACAGGGGAGGAGTCCATTCTTCTTCAGTCTCTAAGATCTTCCAATTGCTCTGAACAATTCTTTTAATATCATTGCTCAGGGGGCCAAATGTTGTCACACAAACCAATTGTTCTCGGTTGGAATCTTTACATTTCCTACTGCCATCTCTTTCCAGTAATGTTTCTCTAGGGGTAAACCATGCTCTTTTACGGGCCTGTTTTATGAGTCTCTTGGGGTACCCTCTTGCAATCAATCTTTCAGCAAGCAAAAGGGCCTGACGCTCATAGTCCTTTCTAAAGGTACAATTCCTGCGAATCCGCAGGAACTGTCCATATGGAAGGTTATCCCTCAAGCTCTTAGGATGTTGGCTAGAGTAGAGGAGCAACGAGTTCTTGTCCGTTGGTTTACGGAATAAATCCATAAACAAACAGCCTTCAGTATGTCCAATAGTAAGGTCAAGGAAGTTTATTTTCTCACTAGAACTTTGACTGGTAAATTTAATGCTACGATGTATGTTATTAAGCCAGCTCAAAAATAAGTCAAGGCTTTTCTGATCCCCTTTCCAGATCATGATAATATCATCGATATATCTTTTGTATACCTTGATCCTATCATGAAATGGGTTGTTGTTGGATAGGATGTTTTCTGTTTCAAATTTAGCCATAAACAAGTTAGCTAAATTGGGGGCAAAACTAATGCCCATAGCAACACCTGATGTCTGGCTATAATATTTGTCCTCAAATATAAAGTAGCTATTCTCCAGCACCCATTTTGTTAAATCGCAGATGAACTCAGATGGGGCCTTTTCTTTTTCACTTTCATCTCTACTCTCCAGGGCTTCTTTAATTGCCACCAAGGCTTCCTCTTGAGGAATGTTGGTATATAGAGAATTAATATCAAGCGTGACCAACAGTTCATTCTCACAATCAAAAGTGTATTCCTCAAAAAAAGAAATGGCGGCAGTGGTGTCCAAAAGGAAAGATTCTGTCTGTTCAGCCAAAGGCTGCAAAAACAGATTAATATATTTGTTAGTAGGCTCAAACACCGAGCCACATCCTGCAACAATTGGGCGTCCAGGAGGATTAAGGGAATCTTTATGGAGTTTCGGCAGAGTATATAGAGCCGGGTGTTTAGACTGTTCATTGCTAAGATAAGAATTCTCCTCGTCACAGATCCACCTGTTAAGATGGGCAGTGTCCAGGATCTTTTTCAGGTCTGTCTGAATCCTGTTAAGGGGATTACCATTAAGTTTAGCATAGTGACCTGGGGTCTCTAGTTGGCGTTTGATTTCATCATTATATTTCTCAACATCTTGGATGACAATCCCCCCACCCTTGTCTGCCTTTTTAATGACTACTGTTGTGTCATTTTTCAAGGCAGTAAGAGCTTCCATTTCTACCAGGGAGGTATTGACATTTTTTTTCCATTTCCTGATGTTACAAAGCTGTTCAACATCCTTCAACACTCTTTTCTCAAACATGAGCACACTGGGAGGCATTGCGCCATCCGGCGGACAAAAAGTGGATCTAAGTTTGAGACCCGTGTTGTTTTCTTTAGGGACATATTCATGGTTCCTAAAAAACTCCCTTAACCTTATTTGGCGAAAGAAACCCTTTAGTTCCTTATGAATTTCAAACCTAGGGACATTTTGAGTGGGAACAAATGTAAGGCCCTTAGCTAGAATGCTCACCTCAGCGGCACTCAGATTCCTTTTAGAAAGATTAAAGATGGGAATGGTATTGGTATGACCTTCTAATTCATGTTCATTGTTTACCATCTGGGAGGACGTCGTTGGTCTCCCCTCCTCTGGTACCCATTGAATCCTCTGAAGTAGCGTTTGCGGCCCCGGGACCCACCTCTCCACGGACGCTGTCCCGGGGGCCATTGAAAACCCTGTGAGGTCCCTGCAGCATCAGAACTGTTCAAATATGCTATTTCCTCCTCTTCTTCCTCATCATCACATTCTGAGCTACCATCACTTGAGTCTGAGAACGTAACCCTTTTTCTTTTTTGAGTTTGGAAGTCATTAAATTTAGTTTTAGGAGTAGTAACTTGTCCCATATTATTTTGAGGTCTCTGAGTGGTCTTCTCCTGTTTATCATTGTCATAGAACCCCGCCTTCAAATATGGGTATACTCTTTCTTTATCCCAATTTTTTAGTTCAAACTTAATTTTATTGATTTTCTTATTAGAATTCTTCTCTCTAAATTCTTCCATCTCTTTATTCATCTGGTCCAGTTTTTCTTTTATATTGGAAATGTTAGGGTTCTCTTTAAACTGTTTCTCCTGTGCCTCATATTCCTCCATCAAAGTTCTAGCAATTCTTTCAGCTGTCTGGATGGTAAGGACTATCCAGTCCCTACTACATTTAGTGGCAATTCCACTGAAGTTTGTTATATAGGGATTGTCGTCAGTAAACAGCCCAGGAGTATTTTTAACCTGCAGTCCGAAAGGAATAATGTCACCTCGTAGGTATTCCGACAGAAAATGTCCATGCAGTTCAGTACGGAACTGCTTTTTCTTTGCCTTAAGCAATGATTGGCTATCCCCCAAATTCACAACACCATTACTGCCATATTCACATCCAAAAAATGAGGGGCGGTTCCCAATTGCCTCATAAGCCTCTTTGGAAACACTCACACAGTCCTTGTCAGCCATGTCAGAAAATAAGAAAGAATTTATCTAAACAAAAACAGGAATTGTTTTGTAGTAAAAAACAAAAAAACAAAAAGAAAAAAGGAAATATCACAGGTTGTATCACAATCAATAGGAATTCCAAACTAGGAATACTCCAACCTGATCAAAGTTTGTCATTTCTTCATTTCAACCAGCATTCTAACAACCGTCACATCTATCCACAGAAGGCTCAATTTCATACAACACACCCAACAGTCCAACGACTGTGCAGTAGTTTAACAGAAAACTCGGGATGTTCCCTTAGTTTAGCCCAATGACCTCCCAGGTGGAACCCGGGAACAATATATATGAAAATGAACAGCGGTTCCTTGAGAGGTCTTTCATACATCAACCATGTATAGGATATATGTTGACGGATATTATATATGTGTCTTCAAAATCAAAAGTACACATAAATCTCTAAGGATACCAATGAGACTACTGCATTACTTTGTTCTTCTTTCCATATTTCTCACCCACATTCCTCATTCTCCACAGCACTCTAGACATAGTACAGTTGTATAGCATGTAAAAATATTTTTATTCAAAATTCATACACAGTAATAAGCATCAATTGTTATTGAAAACCACAGTTATCAAATTGATTTTCCTCAATTTTGTTCATCATATAACAACACATTAAAAATGTACAATCAAATTAATACACAATTCGTTTAAAAACAGCACTTATTACAAAATTTCTCCAACTGATGTTCTCGTTTCTGTATATTTTTTCAAAACTGTTATGTTGTTTACACAGTGTTTCGGCCCCACGAGTATCCACAACGTACTCGGCCTCATCAGAACAGAATTGTAACAATTTTGAAGAACAGAACAACAGGCTTCATAATATACTAGAGAAAAAGGGAGAACACATCATACAGTTAAAAATACAACAATGGCACAGCAATATATAGTCTAAAGTGACATCTGAAACCATGTCTTGTGACCACCACCAGACAGTGACATATAACATCCAAAGCCACACCTACAATGTCCCCCAGGGTGACCATCACCAGACAGTGACATATGTGAATCATTTCCAAATAAGAAAACATGAGGCAAAACTGAGGCAATGAGAAAGGCGTCCATCGCCGGTATACATACCCAGGAGCTAATCCAAAAAGGGGAAGTAAAACGCCGACACACGTTCTAGATACAAATGTCAAACTCATGGTTCAGCACAAAAGTGCGCATGACAGTAGCATTCACCATCACTACCTTCAAAGAGAAACCAATACAGGCTGTTTACAACCCAACTCAAAAGGCAAAAAGCCACCAAAGCGTAGTTACAAAAGGAGATAAAAACCTTAAAATGGAAGGAGTTCCTAGCCATCGTAACCCCAAGATCTTGAGGGGGGCCAAGGACGGGGCCAACCGACCACGAGGGACTCAGCCAAAAAGGAAGCAGCAATTGAAAAGTGGTATATAACCAACAAGGAGGCAAAACCACAGCTGCAACATAGCACGGAAACCAGAGGACACAAGAAGAATAACGCCCAGCTCCTGGAAGAGAAAAATACGAGAGAGCCGCTCAAGAATGAAAAGCAGACGAAAGGCTACCCCCTACTTAAACGGCCCATAGGTTCCAAAACCCAACAACAGACTCCTCTTACCTGAATATCAGGGTGCCTAGAAACCAGCAGCCGGACCAACAACGGCCCGTAGCACGACCCACGCCGGCCTGCCGTGTCACGCCCTCATTCATCGCCAACCGGTATATAAGCGCCCCAGCATGAGAGAGAAACCGCCCTCCTGAAGCAACATCTCGGGGGAGTGGCCCTAAGCCAATCACAAGATATCATCCAATGGGAAGCCAACCAAAGCAACCCGGAAGAAACGCCTCCATTCAGAACTAATCATACCCATATAGCGGCATAGAGTAGACAAAGAAGGTCAAAAAAAGAAATAAATGGGCTTGTTTTGCAAAAATTAGCCAACTACAATAGGACCCGGTAACAACAAGGCAATTATTCTAAAAAAGGATCGAACCCAGCAGTCCCAGCGAAAATAGGGCAGAGGCCAAGAACGGGCATCAAGCATCCAACAACAGGGCCACGCCAATAGACAAAAACCAGGGGGCACAATAGGACCAGGCAGTTATTCTCAACAATAGAGGGAACCCCAACAGTCCCAGCCACGAAAGAACCGAAGGCAAGGATGGGCATCATGCCCCCAACAATAGGGCAGGGCTGACAGGCAAAGAAACCAGGGAGGGGTAAAAAGAGAACTACTCAGCCATCCTCCTGTAGGTTGAGGCCTGCTGTATATGCTTTTAATAGAAAAATCCATTTTTTCTCAGCCTCATTAAGTTTCACTTGAGTTGCGGGTACTACTTTTTCCAGGATGAGCCAATGTAGGTCATCCTCCGAGTGTCCCTTTTCACTAAAGTGGCTGACTAAAGGAGCAGAACTTTTACCTCTCCTAATCCTCGATCTGTGTTCACCTATTCTCAATTTGGCCTCCCTCATCGTCTGCCCTACATAAATAAGACCACAGGGGCATATGATAGCATAAATTACTCCCTTGGTTTTACACGTGGTCTGACGTGGCAGAGTCCAATTGTTTCCCTGCCACTCAAACTGTTCATACTTGCCAGTAAAAGGACAGACAACACAATCCCCACACTTGCGATGGCCCTTAAGGGGGGTAAAACCCCATAACTCAGTTATGGTCTTAGGTTTAGGGGCCACGGGATTCTTAGCCCTAATAAGCTGTTGCCCTACACTTTTACCCTTTTTGAAGGAGAACAAAGGAGAAATCCATTCTTCTTCAGTATCTAAGATCTTCCAATTATTCTGAACAATGCGTTTAATATCATTGCTCAGCGGGCCAAAAGTAGTGACACAAACCAATTGTTCCTGATTCAAATCTTTACCTTTCCTGCTGCCATCTCTTTCCAATAATGATTCTCTGGGAGTAAACCATGCTCTTTTACGGGCCTGTTTTATGAGTCTTTTGGGGTATCCTCTGACCTTCAATCTCTCGGCAAGTAGGAGGGCCTGGCGCTCATAGTCCCGTCTAAAGGTACAGTTCCTGCGTATCCGCAGGAACTGTCCATACGGGAGATTATCCCTCAAGCTTTTAGGGTGTTGGCTAGAATAGAGGAGCAATGAGTTTTTATCCGTTGGTTTACGGAAGAGATCCATGAATAAGCACCCATCCATATGACCGATGGTAAGGTCAAGAAAGTTTATGGTCTCACTAGAACTATGACTGGTGAACTTAATACTGCGGTGGGTGTTGTTGAGCCAAATCAAAAAAGAGTCAAGACTTTCCTGGTCCCCTTTCCAGATCAAAATGATATCATCAATGTATCTTTTATATACCTTGATCTTATCATAAAAAGGATTATTATTAGATAGAATAGTTTCAGTTTCAAATTTGGCCATAAACAAATTGGCCAAATTAGGGGCAAAACTCACGCCCATCGCAACTCCAGATGTCTGACTATAGTACTTTTCTTCAAATGTAAAATAGCTATTTTCCAGTACCCACTTAGTTAAATCACAAATAAACTTAGAGGGGGCTTTCTCCTTTGCACCTTCATCTCTAGTGTCCAGGGCTTCTCTAATAGCCACCAATGCTTCATCCTGGGGAATATTGGTATAAAGAGCATTGATGTCAAGAGTCACCATCAATTCATTCACACCATCAAAAGGGTATTCCTCAAAGAAGGCAATGGCGGCAGTAGTATCCAGAAGAAAAGAATCTGTCTTTTCAGCCAATGGTTGCAAGAAAAAATTGATGTATTTATTAACAGGTTCGAACACAGAACCACAACCTGCCACGATCGGACGTCCAGGAGGATTCATGGAATCCTTGTGGAGTTTAGGCAGCGTATAAAAAGCTGGGTGTTTAGCCTGTTCATTGCTAAGATAAGAGTTCTCCTCGTCACAGATCCATTCATTAAGATGGGCGGTATCCAGGATTTTTTTCAACTCTACTTGAATCCTGTTAAGGGGGTTGCCATTAAGTTTAACATAATGATCAGGAATTTCTAGTTGGCGTTTAATTTCATTATTATACTTCTCAACATCCTGTATGACAATACCCCCGCCCTTGTCAGCCTTTTTAATGACAACCGTAGTGTCACTTTTCAAGGCAGCCAGGGCTTCCATCTCTGCCAAGGAGGTATTAAAGAACTTTTTCCATTTCCTAGCATTACATAGCTGCTCGACATCCTTCAGCACTCTCTTTTCAAACATGAGCACGTTGGGAGGCATCGTACCATCTGGAGGACAGAAGGTAGATCTAAGTTTGAGACCTGTGTTGTTATCTTTAGGGACATATTCATGGTTCCTAAAAAACTCCCTCAATCTGATTTGCCGAAAGAAACCCTTCAGTTCCTTATGAATTTCAAACCTCGGGACATTCTGAGTGGGGACGAATGTGAGGCCCTTAGTTAGGATACTCACCTCAGCCTCACTCAGATTCCTTTTGGAGAGGTTAAAAATGGGAATAGTATTAGGGTCACCTCCTATTTCCTGTTCATTGTTTACCATCTGGGAGGACGTCGCTGGTCTCCCCTCCTCTGGTATCCATTGAATCCTCTGAAGTAGCGTTTGCGGCCCCGGGACCCACCTCTCCACGGACGTTGTCCCGGGGTCCCTTGAAAACCCTGTGAAGTCCCTGCAGCTTCAAAACTATTCAAATAAGCTATTTCCCCCTCTTCTTCTTCCTCATCATCACATTCTGAATTACCATCACTCGAATCAGAAAATGTTACTCTTTTCCTTTTCTGAGTTTGGAATTCATTAAATTTGGTTTTCGGAGTACCAGTTTGTCCAGTATAGCTTTTTTGGGGGCCCTGAGCAGTCCTCTCTTGTTTATCATTGTCATAGAAACCGGCCTTTAAGTATGGATATACTCTTTCTTTGTCCCAATTTTTCAGTTCAAACTTGATTTTATTGATTTTCTTATTAGAATTTTTCTCCCTAAACTCTTCCATCTCCTTATTCATTTGATCCAATTTCTCCTTTATGTTAGAGATGTTAGGGTTCTCTTTAAACTGTTTTTCCTGGGCCTCATATTCCTCCATTAGTGTTCTAGCAATCCTCTCAGCTGTCTGGATGGTAAGGACTATCCAGTCCCTACTACATTTAGTGGCAATACCACTAAAGTTGGTAATGTACGGGTTGTCATCAGTAAACAAACCAGGAGTATTTTTAACCTGTAGTCCAAAGGGGATAATATCCCCTCGTAGATATTCCGATAGGAAATGTCCATGCAATTCCGTCCGGAATTGCTTTTTCTTAGCCTTAAGTAGAGATTGACTATCTCCTAAATTCACCACTCCATTACTACCATATTCACATCCAAAAAAGGAAGGACGATTCCTAATTGCCTCATAAGCCTCCTTGGAAACACTCACACAGTCTCTGTCGGCCATGTCACCCACAAAAGGAAAAAAGAGAGAAAGAGAAATCTTTACAAAACAGAAAAATAATAATATAATGCAGTAGAAAATAGAAATTTTTACTCAACGTATCCTTTCTTGCATACAACGGTTATACACCAATCCGTCACAATTATCCGACACAAAAGGGGCTAAAATTCATACATCACACCCAACAGTCCAATGACTGTGCAGAAGTTTTACAGAAAACTCGGGATGTTCCCTTAGTTTTGCCCAATGACCTCCCAGGCGGAACCCGGGAACAATATATATGAAAACAAGACAGCGATTCCTTGAGAGGTCTATCATACATCAACAATGTGTAGGATATGTGTTGACGGATATCATATATGTGTCTTCAAAATCAAAAGTACACATACTTCTTCAGAACTAACAGTAATACTACTGCATTACTTTCTTCCTTTTTCCATTTTTCTCAGCCACATTCGTCATCCTACACAGTACTTCAGACATCATACAACTGTAAGGCATGTGAAATTAATTTTATTCAGAGTTCATATCCAGTAATAAGCAACATTAGTTATTGAGAATCCACATATATCAAAAATGACTTCTATAAAAATTGTTTCGTTTTCATCATATAACCACATATAAAAATATACAATCAAATTAATACAAAATTCATAAAAACAGTACTTATTACAAAGTATCTCCAACAAATGTTCTCGTTTCTGTATATTTTTCCAAAACTGTTATGTTGTTGTTTACACAGTGTTTCGGCCAATCGAGCATCTAAAACGTACTCGGCCTCGTCAGAACAGAATCGCAACAATTTTTGAAGAACAGAACAAGCTTCGCAATACTCTGAAGAGCAAAAGGGAAACACACCATACAGTTAATGATGTACAATGGCATTTATAATCCAATTACCATAATAGAGTATGATATTCATTCCTGTGACCACCACCAGACAGTGACATATACCATTGAAGTGCCACATCTCTAATATCCAAAGTGACCACCACCAAACAGTGACATGTATGAATCATTTCCAAAAGAGAAAAAATAAGAATAAAAATCAAAAACGAGGCAATTATGAGGCAATGAGAAAAAGCCCCACCCCACTATACATACCCAGGAACTAATCCAGGGGGAGAAGAAGAGACCAGCCGGCACACATGCTAATAGTCAGTGTCAACCTCATAATGCAGCACAGAAGTGCGCAAATCAGTAACATTCTGCAACGCTACCTTCAAAAGAAAAAACCACAAAAGCTGTTTATTAATCACCTCAAGGGCAAAAGACCACCAGCATGTAATAATAAAGGGAGAAAAAGAACCTTGACAAGGAGGAAATTCCCAACCTTCATACTCCCAGGAACTTGAAGGGAGCAAGGAGGGAAGGAAGCGAGGAAGAAGGGGGTGTCACCAACCAGAAGGACCAAAGCCAGCCGGCTACAGCAACGAGCTGGACCAGAGGACACAGAAAAAACAATGTCCCGCTCCTAAAAAACACAAATACAAGGAAAACCGCTAAGGAATGGAGAAAGCGGGAAGGAACTATCTTGTACAACAACAGCGGCCCATAAGTCCAAACAACAAACCCTAGAGCTCCTCTTACCTGAATAACAGGGTGCCTAGAAACCAGCAGCCGGACCACCAACGGCCCGTAGCACGACCCACGCCGGCCTGCCGAGTCACGCCCCCATTCATAGCCAACCGATATATAAGCGCCCCAGCATGGGAGAGAAACCGCCCTCCTGAAGCAACATCTCGGGGGAGTGGCCCTAAGCCAATCACAAGATATCATCCAATGAGAAGCCAACCAAAGCAACCCGGAAGAAACGCCTCCATACAGAACTCATCATACCCATATAGCGGTATAGAGTAAACAAGGAAGGTCAAAAAAGGGAAAGAAATAGTTAAGCTAGTTACGCCAAAAATAACCAACTATAATCAGGCCTGGTAACAACAAGAAATCATTATAAACAAGGGGGGGGGGGGGGGAAACGAAAAAAGCAAACCCAACAAAAATTGGGCAAAGGCCAAAACCGAGCATCAAGCATACAACAACAGGGCCACGTCAATAAGCAAAAACCAGGGGGCACACTAGGGCCAGGCAGATATTCTCAAAGGGGGAGGGAACCCCCACAGTCCCATCCCCGAAAGAACCGAAGGCAAGGATGGACATCACGCCCCCAACAATAAGGCAGGGCTGACAGGCAAAGGAACCAGGAGGGGTAAGAAAGGAACTATTCAGCCATCCTCCTGTAAATTGAGGCCTGCTGTATATGCTTTTAAAAGAAAAATCCATTTTTTCTCAGCCTCATTAAGTTTCACCTGAGTTGCGGGTACTACTTTTTCCAGGATGAGCCAATGTATGTCATCCTCCGAGTGTCCCTTTTCACTAAAGTGCCTGACTAAAGGCGCAGAACTTTTACCTCTCCTAATCCTCGATCTGTGTTCACCTATTCTCAATTTGGCCTCCCTCATCGTCTGCCCTAC
>JASANK011404454.1:0-12132 GCA_031753695.1 Desmognathus marmoratus | reverse complement strand
CCAGAAAGAGAAGCAAGATAGCATTGCTGACTTTATTCGAATCTCTCAGGCTGACATAGAATGTCTACAAGAAACTCACCTAATGAAGAAAGACTTGTCTGCCCTGAAGAAGTTTGGGGCTAAAAATATTTTGTCATCTTGCAATACCCAACATACCAGAGGAGTGACTGTATTAATATATAATTTAGATATAACTGTTTCTTACTCCCAAGTATGTAACATGGGCCGATGGGTTTTAGCTAAATGTCATATTCGAGATGAATGTTTTACTATTGCTGCTATTTATGGCCCTAATCGAGATGAAATTCAATTTTGGCAAGAAATTCAGTTAGAAATAATCACTCTTCCAAAGCCCTATATTCTGTGTGGTGATTTTAATATTCCACTTGACTTGGCACTAGATAGAACTGGTCGGGCTGACTCCAAGTATATGTCAAAATCCCGAGATATAGTCCTTCAGATGATGTCTAATCTCGATCTAATAGATATCGGGAGAACTAAAAACCTACTGGAGAAGCAGTTTACTTTTTTCTCTTATAGATACACTCAGTATTCTAGGATAGATTACTTTCTTATATCTAAGGAACTCAAACAGACTAGCGAGAGCCAGATCTTAGCAATCAATATCTCTGACCATGCCCCAATTGTATTAAATATAAATAGCATTAATATTCTAACTACTCCTAGACGGTGGACATTCGACCGCAACCTAATTAATGATCTGATATTTGTAGAGTCGACAAGAGAACGGATTAGGGAGTTTATCGAATTTAATCAAAATTCAACCAACATTATTATGGTATGGGATGCTTTTAAGGCTTACATACGGGGGGTAGTTACAAGTTTTGTGATTAAAAGGAAAAAGATGGAAGAGGAAAGGGTAGGCAAAATCTATAATAGTCTTTTGTACCTACAACGGGATCACTCTATTAAATTAAGTATGGGGCTACCAGATGATCCACTTGATCTTGAAAGGATTAGGAATTTACAAACACAATTACAAGTGCTGAATCAAGATAAGGCTCTTAAAAATACTTCGGCATATAGGTTAAAGGCTTACGAACATAGCCAGTATTCTGGACGACTTTTGGCTTTTATGTCTAAAGAAAAACATGCCTCAGAAAAGATACTCGAGGTTTATGACTCAAATGACCACTTGGTCAGGGGAGACCCCGAGGTTAGACAGGTTTTCCGTGAATACTATCAGACACTTTATCATGAAGACAAACTTCAACAGGATCACTTGATGGAGGAATATCTATCGAAATTCCAGTTTCCGATTCTGCAAAGGGAGGCCCAAGACACTCTTTCCCATTTAATAACTCAAAAAGAATTAGTTGGAGTGATTAAATCAGTTCCCTTCGGTAAGGCTGCGGGTCCTGATGGTATCCCAGGCGAATTTTATAAATGTTTTTTGCATGACATCAAATCCCTACTTTATGATCTTTACCAATTTGTTCAGGAAAACCACACCATCCCAGGAAGCTGGCAAGATGTAAATATCTCTGTCTTCCTCAAAAAGGATAAAGATCCAAAGAAATGTGGGTCGTATCGACCTATCTCCCTCTTGAATGTTGATAGCAAACTTTACGCAAAACTACTGGCCAATAAATTGAATATCTATCTCCCAACTTTGGTGTCAGCAACACAACACGGTTTTGTTCTGGGCCGCTCTACCACGGCCCACACCAATTTGGCAACTATCCTTATTGATCAAGCCACTTTTGACCATTCTCCTTTAGCAATTACAATGCTAGATGCCGAAAAAGCTTTCGACAGGTCTTGTTGGAAGTATTTATGGCGAATCATGCAGAAATTCGGCATCCCAGATAGCTTTATTAAGAGTGTGCAAGCATTATACATTAATCCCAGGGCATCAGTCATTGTCAATCGTGATATTTCAGAATCATTTCAAATACAACGGGGGACTCGTCAGGGGTGTCCTTTATCTCCATCACTTTTTGCGCTATACATAGACCCCTTAATACAAGCTTTGGAAAGTAAGGAAACTATTTCTCCAGTGCCCACTCGACTGGGACCTATAAAAGTAGCAGCTTTTGCGGATGATATAGCAGTCTTTACGACTGACCCAGCGAGAGCTTTGCCAAATATCTTTTCTATAACAACGGAATTTGGTCAATACTCGGGCTATAAGCTGAATATTGACAAGACCGAGATCTTGACGCTTAATTTGCTGGATTTTCAATCACCACTTTTGAAGTCTTGTGTCAGATATTTAGGGGTATATCTCCACTCATCATTTAAAACAATGCATGACTTAAATTATGGTCAATCCTTAAGACAAGCAGAAAGCCTCCTGCAACGATGGCAGACTCTCCCTCTGTCATTAATGGGCAGGATTAATTTGATCAAAATGGTTATTTTGCCCAAATTTTTATATCTATTTAGAGCTCTCCCGCTATCGATCCCTTCGTCTTTTTTTTGTAAAATCAGATCGGTTATAGGCTCTTTTATATGGGCAAATAAGAAATCACGACGGGCATATGACTGGCTTAGGTTAAAAAAGGAAGATGGGGGGCTTCAGCTACCAGATTTTAAGTTGTATTTTTGGGCAGCCATGGGGGGACGCTTGGCCGAGATTCAGAATTCAGGCGACTATTTTACCTCTTTTGACATTATTTGTCCTAAAGAGCGGGTTAATTTTCTATTTTGCTATCCGAAAGGCACCTCGATCGCTAGTATTAAATCAAGCTTGTTGAAGGGGTTTATCAAATTATGGAGAGAATTAACAAAAGAGTTTCAAATACAAGGCTTTTCAATATATACCCCACTATGGAAGAATGGTAGTTTTTCAAAAACGGTCACGGATAATATATCTGATTATTGGCGCCAGAAGGGGATTTTGACTCTTGGCCAAGTGGTAAGGAATGGAGCTCTGTGTTCTTTTGAAGAGCTTCATGTTAAATTTGATATATCATACAGATGTATGTTTAAATATCTACAACTGAGGGAAATTTTTCTTCAACATAAGGCCCGAAGGCCTTTTGGCGATGCTCTAGAGGTGGTGGAGACGCTGCTTAAAAAAAATGTCAGGATATCAGGCTATTATGATGTGATGATTAGGAGTGTTCCACATGACCTTGAACGGAAAGCTCTGAAGTGGAGTTTGTTAATCGAGGAACCACCCACTTTGGAAGATATAAAATGTATAATTAAATTATCTAATAGAGTGCTTCTTCCTGCTAATCTAAAGATGAATACTTATAAGACGTTATTCTGTATGTATTTTACACCTGACTTGGGAGTTAAGTTTTCTATCCCTCATCTGGCCCAATGTAATAGATGCCAAGAAAGAGGAGCTGACTTAGTCCATATGCTAGCTACTTGCCCGAGACTATTAGGCTTTTGGAAATATGTTTTCAAAGAACTAACTAAAATTTGCGGTCAAACTTTGGAACCATCTATTAGAGTGATTCTTTTTGGCTTTGACCATACTTTAAATAAGGAGATATGGGCCTTTATTACAGTAGCAATGGCTATTGGCCGCTTAACTATTACCAGAAACTGGATCTCGGGCTTAATACCAAGTGGAGAGATATGGACTAAGCAGCTAATGGAATCTTACTACAGGGAAGTTGCTATACTGAACAAGTGGGGTAGCTTAGATAGGCTCCGCGCAGTCTGGGGCCCATTGCAATCTTTTGTCTATACTATGGCTAGCGAAGATGTTTTAAATCTGGGTAACTGATTTTTGACTATTTTATATGTACAAGTCTTTTCATCCTAGCTTGTAAATTGCAACCAAAGATATTTTTATGTACTCTAATGTGATTTAGTTTAACTCATCTAAGTGTAGAACTTACCCTTCTTCTGTAAAATGTTATTTTATTTTTAGCTTTGCTTACTTCTCCTGACTCAGGATTAGTTGATGCCATTGAATGTTGTACGCTTAATGAATTTCAATAAAGAAAAATTAAAAAAAAAAAAAAATGCTTTTGGCCTGTTTGTATAACCAGTCTATGGTACGTGCCTCATTATAGTCTCAGGCCAGTTGGGTTCTGATGTGTCAATCACATTTTTCTCAGTAAGGGCAGTCAACAAATCCTCTTCGACCCCAGCGAGTTTCTCACTAAGTCCCGTGAATTCGTGTTTTAGTGTACTATTTTGATCATATAACATCCTATGTGTGAACCACAATTGACTGGCTAGGCTGCATAGAGCCTTCATTTTATCTTTCTTTTCTTTTATAGTAAATACGTTGACCATCGCCTGGACGACATATCCCTGTTTATGGAGTGTATCTTCGGGGTACCTCCCGACCTCTTCTAGTTGTTGGCTAATCCAGTCGTTGAGGTCAATAATTTTGGATCCAGAATATGCGAATAGGTCAGACACAGTAGTGCCCATTAATTCCTCGAGTGGTACAGCCTGTGCCACCATCTCTGCTATCTCAACTTTTCTCCGTTCTGAGTCACCCCTGTCAAACCTTTAGTACTAACCAATCTGGGTGTCCCCTCCAACCTGTCAGATATATAGTGGATCAGGGGTTAGCAGTTTGCAGGGATCTTAGATAGCAATCATTGGAGACTCAGTAACCACAGAAACTCAGTTAGGAAATAATGTCTGCATGTACGGCACGTTTATTATAGTGGCAGATAGTAGTAAAACAATTAAATATACACTGGATATCACACTAGACAATTATATACATTAGCAGCATACGGGGAAATGACCTAATTCTCACGTGTGGGTTAGCTCCTGTATCTATAACTATGTCTCTACCTATATCTACACCCCGCAAGGTAATGAAGAGGATTTCTTGTCACACCCTGTGTGGCGCTATGCGTGTTGGTGTGTATGGATAACTCACCTAGTTATGGCCTTTGCCTTGTTTCGTGGGATATTGGGGGCGAGTACAGCGCCCTCGGTCACCCGCAGTCAGTGCGGGCTCAGGCTCGTCTTTTTTGGACTCGGGATATGTCAGGTCTGGTCAGATTCGGTCTGCTCTCAGGAGTAGTGGAGACAGGCGGAGTTCGCAGGGACCCACTGGAATCCTAGACTCCGGGTACACAGCCGTACACCGATCTAGTCGACCCAGCACAGCCTCCTTTGTGGTGCTGGTCGGGGCAATGCGTCTCACTGCTGACAGGCGTGTCAGGGGTGACTCTCCAGTCTGCCCTTGGGTTAGCCCGGCCTGTCTCAATGATGTGTGCCTCGGGGCCTCGGTCAGTCAGTGCACCTGCTCTCATCTGGTGCTCTCGGTCGGTGTGGGATGAGGAGTCAGCCCCCACTTCTGGGAGGGCAGCCCAGTTATAGTCTCGGCCGTCACTTTGCAACATTATGGATCACGGGGCCTGTGTGATCATGGAATATTACCCCAAGACCCTCTTTGGAAAATCACTAGCTCGGATGCTTCCTGGGTTCAGAACCATTCGCTCCAATGCCCCTCATTCTGATTGGCTCCTGGCCATCTCGGCCCCTAGCTTCCCTTCGGAAGAGGATATCAGAACTGTGTGTAATGATTTTGTGCAACAACTCTGAGCCAAGGCCTCATGATCACTGTGTTTCCTGCATGGATATCCGAATTGATTATAATGTTAGTTTTGCAGAATTAGTGCTTGCTTTACATGCACGCACGCAGTTAGTCAGCAGGAAATCCATAGTAGGTTTTTATACAGTGACATGATCCAGGCTGCACATCCAAAATGGCGTTTGTGTTGCTCATGTGCCCAATAGGCCTCACAGTTTCCCCCCTTTGGCATAGGCAAGGGTAATGTACTTGCGTATGGCAAATTAGTAGGCTATTGGTTTCTATCACTGTTGGTAAATTTCGTATATCTGCCTTTTGTTTCTGAGATTTGCCTGTATCCTTCTCTCCCCTTGAGTACACGGGTTGGGGAACCTACTCATGTAGTCAGACTACTGCAAATCTATATGCTTTGTTGTCTCTTTTATTTTTCTTGATTGTCTTTAGTATGTAGGTACTATTAAGTACCACCGCTACTGTTATTAATATTAACCATATTGTAGCAACAATCATCCCCCTAGTATTAGATACGGAGTCATGTCAAATGATTCTCGAGCTGTCAGTAACTCTTTGTCACCGTGGGAATATCTGTGTTGTGAAATTGAAACATTGTTCTCTTTAATTAATAACTGTAGTGAATGGGTTTTCTTTTGGTCTAGTATGAAATTTAAGTCATCATCCTGGGGAATGTTGAAGGATTCTACTGTGTTAATCATCTCCATTGCCCCTTCTACTCCTTCATTAGAAACATAGAATAGGCTTTGTCCACCCACTGTCAGAATAACATCCTTAGGTATTATGACTACGAACGTGCTGTAGGGGATTGGTTTAGTTACGAATGTTCTGTGTCTGGTATATGCTATAGTCATATTGGGTGCATTGGTGCTTACCAACCATCGGTTGTTGATCAGCATGGCCTCAGTCAGAATCTCATTTGTCCGTGTGATGTGTGATTTCGACGGGGAACCTTTGCATGGACATTATCCATCCGGTGATGCATGAATTTGTAACATTCCCTTCTTTTATTTTGTTACTGTTCAGGAATTGTATTGCTTGATGTGCAGTTTCAATGATTATTTTTTCCCCTTGGATAAAGGGTCTAAAATGTTGCACCGCCCATACTGCAGCAAATAAAGCTTTTTTGCAATCATTGAACTTTAATTCCACTTCAGACAAGGTTTTACTTGCATATGATATGACTTTTGGGATATCATCACGTTTCTGATACAGTACAGCTGATAGACATCTGTCTGTATGTCCAACTTCTAGAAAGAATTCTTTATCTCCCATGGGGTATGCTAAGCACGGGGCTTTAAGAAAACGTTCTTTTAGTGTTTTCATTACCATTTTGTGTTCCTCAGTCCATACCCAAGGTGCATCTTTTTTTAGTAGTACTAACAATGGTTGGATTATTTCTGAGTAGTCTTCAATGAATTTTCTACTATAATTGGATAGACCCAGTACACTTCGTACATCTTTGACACATGTGGGTTCCTTTAATTTGAGTATAGCCTCAATTTTCTTTTTCTGGATATTTATTCCCTCAGGTGTGACTTCATGTCCCAGAAGGTTTACCTTGGTTCTGCACCATTGAGCTTTTTGAAGTGACACTTTGGCACCAGCTGCTTTCAATTGTTTCAACACGTATTTTATTTCAGCTAGATGTTTTTGAAAGTTCTCACTTTTGATCAGTATGTCATCTACATATGTTAATGTCCCTCTCTCGGGTGCGTCAGGCAATGTCTTAGTGATAAAAATGTTAAATTCGCTACCGCTGTTAATGTACCTGAACGGACATCATTGCCAGCAATAGGAGGGACCTTGGAATGAGAATGCAAGCTTGTACTGATCTTCTTTAGCCACAGGTACTATCCAGTAAGCACTGGTCAGATCCAGAGCAGTATATATTTTTGCGCCTTGCATTTGGGCCAACCCCTGGTCTATGTATGGTATCAGCCACTGTGACTGGTGTACCAGCTTGTTTAACTCGCAGAGGTCTGCACAGAGCCTCCAAGTACCGTTTGGTTTCATCACAGCTAAAATAGGGGTGTTAAACATACTATGCACCTTTCGTATTATTTTTCATTCCTCAAGGTTCTTTATTATCTCTGTTAAATCCTCCAGTGACACCAATGGTAACCGATATTGGTGCTGAAATACTGGTGTCATATCAGGATCTGATGGTATTCTCATGACATGTAAGTGTGTGCCTGCACAATCATATGAATCAAATGCAAATACCTCGTTGTGGTCAATAAACATCTGTCTGAGTTCTGACTTTTCACTTTCATTTGCACAACCATCTGCTTTTTCAATCTGTTCTTCTATTAGCTTGGTGAACCCTGAGAATGCTTCATGAGTTGCAATTTCGTATTGTTCCTCCAATTGCTGAGACAAATCTTTTGTAGTTACATGGTAACAGTATTCAATTTCTGATGATTCTTTTACTGTAAATACTATTGTGTTGCCCTCCTGTTGGTGTTGTACCTCAATGTCTGCTGATGGTAATTCAGGCTAAATGAAATGGATGGTAAAAATTCCCCTAGGTCTGGAATTTATTTTTTCTAGCACCATTTGTGATTCAGGGTCTTTCATTGCGGGTATAGCTCCTAATATGGTGTTAGTTAAATCGAAATCAGTATGCTGATCAGAAATTGCCATACAAATAAAAGTCCCTTTCGGAATTTGCATCTACCATCTTGTAATTCCACTAGTGGGGTGTGCATTGCAATAATTCCCCGTTCTTTTATGTCGCAAGTAAGGCTCATGTAAGCATCTTGTTTTCCCTGCCACTCTTGGCCCTTTTGTGTTCCTATGGGGACAGAGGCCTGTCGTGTATGGCCAGGTATTTCAACGTCTTGAATGGTGATCATTTCAATCGCATATGAAAATATTTGGTCGCATTGGTGTGCTTTCTGTGGATCGGGAAAGTCAGTGGGATTGCCTCCCAGTCGTGACCATAATTCGCCATTAAGTCCCTGTCTATCACCGACCTAGACGCCATATTCTTCGCTAAGTTAATCCTAGCCAGAAACCTAATTTGCCCTTTACGTTCGATCCGCAAACGTTCTCCTGTCCATTTGAAGAACAAATGGTTCTCGGAGGACATCCGAGCTATGCGTCAACAGGGTCGCCGCCTACAAAGACGTTGGCAAAAAACCCATTCAATCCCCTCCCTCGATGATTATCATCGTTTCCAACGGATCTACAAGGCAGCCATTAAAAAAAGCAAGGCAAGATTCGTGCAGTCCCAAATCAGGGGTTCTGCTAATTCAACCAGAGCACTTTTTACAATCACTAAAGCACTTTCTCCTCCGGCCCCTTCCCCTGAGCTTGGCTCTACCCCCCCGGAAGTTTTTTGTCAGCAGACAGCCAACTTCTTCATCAAGAAGGTTGCTGACCTGAGACAAACTATTGACAACTTGCGCCCTCACCCGGATTTAAACCAGGTATCTCCTGAACTATTCACTAGAGCCTTGGAGAGGGACTCATTGGATATTCCCAATGCAAAGGCCCCAATAATTCCTTCCTGCCCACCGGCTACGCACATTTTCACAGATTTTCAACCTGTCTCTGAACTTCAAGTGAAAGAGATTATTCTAGCATTGGGCCCAGCATCATCTGTTTTAGATCCCCTACCTACACCCACCATCAAATCGTTGGTAGACGAATTGTTACCTGAGATCACCAACCTTGTCAATTGTAGTCTCCGTACCGGTGACATTCCTGATGTGTGGAAGGTCGGGGTCATCACCCCATTGCTTAAGAAAGAGGGAGCTGATTTTCTGAACCCAAAAAATCTTCGCCCAATAACACAGCTTTGCCTCCTTCCCAGAATCATTGAGGCTATAGTGGCCGGACAAATTCAGGACCATGTCGAGGCCCACGGGTTCTTGCACGACCATCAATCAGGGTTCAGGCCTGAGCGGGGGACAGAGCTAGCCACGCTAGACATGCGTGAGGAGATGCTGTGGCTCGCCGACAATCATCACCCTTCTTTACTGATCCTACTGGATCTATCGGCGGCCTTTGACACCGTTGATCACTCGATCCTCCTTCGGCGTTTGGCCCAGGTCGCAGGGGTGGAAGGGACCGCCCTACGTTGGCTGAGGTCTTTTCTCACTAACCGTCACCAACTGGTTAAGTGGCAGGACCAGCTTTCAGAGAGATCCTTGGTCCCGTGGGGTGTGCCTCAGGGCTCTTCCCTTTCACCTCTCCTTTTTAACATCTACCTTAGGCCTCTCGCCGATGTGTTGGATGCTGGTGGTCTGCGGTTTCAAATGTTCGCCGATGACACCCAGATCCTAGTGGACCTGCACGATTCCAGCCAGGACAGGGACAAACTCGTCCCCTGTCTTACCCTGCTTCAGGAGTGGATGCGACGTAACAAACTTTGTCTTAACACCGACAAAACTGAACTCCTGTTAGCGGGTACAGTGAAGGGGGACTTGAGTGATAACATCCCGTGGCCCCCCTCATGGGGTTCCATGCCGGTCCCTGTCCAGCAGGCCCGGGATCTTGGAGTGGAGATCAGTCACAATCTGGGTGCGGAGGCGCACGCCCGTAAAACATCAAAAGCATGTCACCATCAGCTTAATATTCTCTCTCGGCTCTTTCCCCTGCTCAACCTGAACCAGAAAAAGACCATGTTTCAAGCGTTTGTCGGTTCTCGCATCCGATATGGTCTCGTGCATCTTCTCGGGGCCTCGAAAAAGACCATCCACATGGTCCAAAAGATTCAGAACAGGGCCATCCGCCTCCTCTTTCACCTCGACTATCACGCTCCCCTTAGTTACTGGCGTCAAAAATTGGGTTGGCTCAACATCGCCAACCAAATTGCTGAAAAATCCTGTCAGATATTGTGGAAGGCAAAACACAATAAGGGGCCCATCTACCAGCAACGCTGGTTTCAGGCCTCCATTATACCTCGACAGAGACGTCTTCCGAACTGCCATCGAGCCTTCCCCCCCAGATTCAAGCAATCTCGGAGGGGAGGCAAGACGCTGACAGTAGCGGGAAGCAAGATATGGAATTCCTTACCGCCACCTCTCAGAGCAATCAGTACCTGGTCGACTTTCCGCCTGGCTCTCAGATCTCACCTTCTTGCTATTCAGTCTTGTACTGCTTCAAGGACCCCTGTTCTCTCTGGCTCAGTCGTTACTGATACACCCCCCATTTTGTCCCAGCCCCCCACCGTCCCTTTGACTGTTTCCATCATGCCCCATCAATTTACATCTGGAGACCCTGCTCAGTTGCCATCAGATACAAGCAGGGTTGTCCCTTCACATGTACCGTTCAGCACTGGGCTTTCATCACCTCCGCTCCCTACAAGATCCAACATCCAGCATATAAGACAGGCCCAACTCTCAAAACACCTCAATCTTTCCCCGGGAGGGTCCTATCGGCCACGTCACATTTGACTCAACCCTTACCAGCCGTATGACTGCTACCCATTCATTTTACTGTAAATGCTGTTTTTAACTTTCAACCATTTTACTGTTTGTTTTAATGTGCGTATTTTATGTTGTATTTGTTGCAATTCAAAGCTACGGCCCGAACCGCATTATAAAACAGATGAAATAAATAAATAAAATAAATAAATTACATCCACAAATGCTGCTAAGCGATGTAATATGTCGTTAGTAATGCACATCTTCTCTTTGCAGTCACGTGCAATTAATACATTATGTCGTAATTTATTTCCCCCAATGTCAATGTTGATCATGGTTCGACCTATGATTCTGATTTTTCCCTCTGGGATGTCATATTCTTCTTCATATTCAGTCCTACATATTGTGTTTCCCTTAGATGTAAGATCATCTAATGTCTGTTCATCTATGTAAGATAGTTCCTGTTGTAAATCCAATTTAGCTTGTATTGGGGTGGACTCACCGCATATTCGAATAGGTAAATGCCAATCCTGTGCTTGTTTGTTCATCTGCACTAGTACTTTAATGGGAGTAAACAACTCCTTTCTTTGATTATTAGCCTTTTTCCCTTTCACTGAATATTTCAAACAGTCACCTTCGATTTGAGATTCCCACTTTCTTTCAGCATTCAGTACTACCATGGATTGCCGTTTGGATGAACATGTTTGTTCGGTCTTGGTAATGACAGTCACTTCCGGGACCTGGGAATTTTGAAAATGAATTTCGATAGAATTGGTTCATCTTTCTACTATGTGAATTCTGGCTTGGGTTTTGCTCATCTCTGCCGTCTTACATATAGGTATGGGTATAGTAACTTGTGCCCATAATATTCTGTTCATGTAATCGATGAGAGGTGAAAGTCGACTCAGTATATCGCCCCCTAGTTGTTACAGTGCCCTTCACATCTCAACCAGTAGGGGGTGCTGTTGCCCCCTACCGCTGAGGAGGGGGACGCTCAGGGGTGACTATCGCCCGGGGCGCCCCCTCCACTCAAGAGGAGAACCCTTGGGGGTCCCCAGAATTAGGAGGACCAATGAGGGAGGCGCCGGCGTAAAACGCTGACGCCGCATGTGGAGCATTTTGCCCCGCGGGCGGGGCAACTTGTGCGACGTCGGGGCAACTTGCGCGACGTCGGAGCATCTTGCGCGGCGTCGGAGCATCTTGTGCGGCGTCGGAGCATTTTGCTCCAAAAAACGCCAACGCCCTAAGGCGTTG
>JASANK011393378.1:0-12143 GCA_031753695.1 Desmognathus marmoratus | reverse complement strand
AAATCAATATCTCCATTGAAGCAAAGAACCTTAGAATCGATAGGATTTCCATAGACTATAGATCCACATAACGAGAGGATAGGGCAGTGGTGTACAATTTTTCCAAAAGTGGGCCGCATAATTTTAAATCTATGTGTGTGTGGTCAGCATCACAAAATTGCACCATCACAATTTAGTGAGCTAAAATTCAATCAAAGTAGAAAAAAGAATTATAAACAAGGCATGGCATGGCAGAACTCTGGCATTAAAGGCATGCATTAAATTGCGGGCTAGACCATAGGCAGCATCCATCCAAGTAACGACTCCTTATCATGCATTAAATGCGGAGCATACACCCCTTGCTAACCTTTACTTGAGGCTCTAAGTGTGTGATGTGAGACCAGGTAAATAAAAGACAACAGCTAATATGGTGTCAGAAAACATTCGCTTTCGCATACCCGCTCCGTATCACAGCCTATCCAACTACTACATTGAATTTACACGACGACAAATATACTCTCTGCTTTGTCAAATGATAGATTTGCCGATGAAGGTTATTGTAGACTTGGTGATGGTGATCATTCATATTCAGCCTAATCAGAGTCATATTTAGTGAGTGAAGAGAGGTGTGTCAGACCTATTTATCCTGTTGTGGGTGTTGGTTTTGTAACTATTCTGCATGTTGTGGAGGAAGAGATAGTACTTAATTTCCTATGTCCTGTCCACTTTCATTCTCCAGTCAAGGACGTCAGCTGCGGCTGGCGGGTCGACTGGACAGTTCTGCAGAACATAAAGATTTGAAGCTGCACATGTGTAAAAAGGCATTGCAAGCACGTGAAAAGTGAAGGCGCATGTGCAGGCTGCCTCCCTCGTGCACCTCCCAACCCCACCCTTCCGTACCCCTAGGTTCAGGACGTTTTTGCAGAGTGTCGCCTTTTCTCTTTTTTTGCTGCCTTCTTGTGGCCTCCTTACGGCCACCGACTCTTTCCTTCAAACATTAATGCGCTGTGCCTCATGCTGAAAATACCATTGGTTTCTCATGCTTTTTGCCTGGAATGCCTCAACTCTGACCACACGGTCGCTTACGGCGTTGCTTGTGATGCACTTTTTACCTGTGTTGTTCAACTCTGCTTCACCAAGTGGTCCACCGTCTTTGGCTGTGAACCTTGGACAAAATTTACTGATGCCTTCAAGAAACATTGCGGTTCATCATTTTCTCTCAATGTAAGGCCTTGCATTGTGCTGTCTCTAGCACTCAACGTCATAGAGGACAGTTTGGCATTGCCCAAGGACTCGAATTAGTCTAATTTTAGTGCTTGTACCGAAACCTCACCTATTTATATTTTTGCAAACCCTCTTACTCAGCCTGCACTGTAAGTCATGGAAGAGGTTGGTCAAGTGTCAATTCAAGCACAGTGCTTGTGCTCAGTCCCTAACGCAACACCAGTGTCTCCATTTCCCTTAGTGACAAAATTATGCGGCACCACAACGTGTACATGCTTTGTTCATAGCATGACGCTCACATTCGGATCACATTTGTCTTCCTTGAAACAGGTCATCTAAACATCCTAAAAATGTCAGGCAATCATTTCGACAAAAATATTCTCAGAACATTTTAATTTACAAAAATGCTGTATTGCACTTAATATTCAATATGCCGGGTCCCCCCACCTGGGGTCAGGTGCCCCTAGGCAGCTGCCTAATTTGCCTTTTGGCAAATTCGGTTCTGCTTTGGGTCAGCCTCTATTCGATTATTTACTCCTACTACCTCACAGCAAGGGTTGGGGTGGCCACAATTTGCTGCACAACATTTTCCAATTTTTCAGTCACTTCTTTTTTACACTTCTATGCGTGAATACTTTAATGACATTATGAGTGAGGTGGTCGCTTCTACCCCTACCCGGTACTTATTACAACCAGGAATCCTGTTACTATTGTGACTCCTTTACCAATAGTCGCGTCAATTCCAATTTTTTCAGTTCTGCCTTCATCAGTGATTTCAGTCACATCTGTGCCTGATTTTTTGTTCACCCCCAGTGGAATCTAGACCTCAGACCACTGTTTCTCCTGATTATTATGGTGATCCTTTTCTAGGAGATGCTCTAGCTTGACCTCCCCTCCACTGCCTCCTCTTTCAAGAAATTCCCCCCAAACCTCTGGGTGTTTCTATTCCTGATGATAGTCCTCGTGATCCTCCGTTTGACACACCACCAGGAAGGGGTAATAATGATGACGATGTGGACTCGGGTTCTAAAGCTCCAAAGACTCAATACAGTAACAGCTTGTAAGTAGGTCTGACAGAGAAGCAGAAACGCAAGCTTCATGGGATCCAGAAAAAGGGCCGTTCAACTCACAGTGGGCCTTAGGAAGCATGACCATATCTCAGCTGCCAAACAGACCTTGGGTTGGCTAATTATAGACCAGTGGTCTTCAAACTATTTAGGGCAAGGCCCCCTCAGAGCTGTTTCAAACGTGGTTGCGCCACCTTCCACAATTTAAAAAAAAATCATTGCGAGTCTGAAGGAGGTGCACAACAGGGTCACACACTCAGAACCTTTTTCAACCCTACAGACTTTAAAAGCACTGGTCAATGCCATTATATAGGGGGAAGTAGTTCCATGTACAGTTCACCGTTTCAGCAGCTGTCAATGCAGCCCTCACAGGGAATATTACAAGCAATATTTTCAGCCTTTGGCGTCATAAAAGAACCAAAAGCAGAAAACGAAAAACTGATTGGGAAGGAGGAGATGAAACAGCCTTGTCTTCCAGAAGCACTGCAGGGTTTTCACCTGAAAGGAGTGCTCTTTCGTCCTTCCTTCCTCCAATCCATAGTATCATTATATTTTCCTGTTAATTATGTACTAATTAACGGTAATAAAAGGCATTCACAGCAGGCAACTCCATGCTCTGAAACAGCCCACCTGCCGCTTGCCTTGATAGATTGTAACAATACAGACTGAAAGCGCAGCACAGTGCGCTGTGCCCCAGATTCTCAAAAGTGAGGGTGCAGTGCCTTCCCGCAGAGGAATCTCTGCGACCACGTAGGATGCCCCTGCGAGCAAGCGTAGGCCTGTGCATGTGGCCAGCTTCACAGACGTGAAGCTGGCCGCACACACGTGCGCAGGGCCACATGTGAGAGACCCAGGTAGGGTTTCCTTTTGCCTCGTAGTCTGCTTTCTAAAATTGTTATTCCCCAATGGAGTCACTTCCAGCACCTTGATGGATGCGGAGGATACCGCAATGCAGGCGGGTGAAGGCACAAACCTTGACAAATTGGTAAGTAAACTTCTAACAGAGACTTGGGTATTAAAAAGGGGTTTTTTGATGTCAAAAAACAATTGAATAAGGTCAAAAGCACAAAATCAATATCTCCATTGAAGCAAAGAACCTTAGAATCGATAGGATTTCCATAGACTATAGATCCACATAACGAGAGAATAGGGCAGTGGTGTACAATTTTTCCAAAAGTGGGCCTTGCGTGATGATGTGCGTCAGCTCTCCCCTGGGCTGCCGCATTAGCGTTTGCTATCCCAGTGCTGCAAATACGCCTGCGCGTGGATGCGCCGGTACTACCAGCCTCCCTGCACATTGCAGCATAAACGACAGGCACCTGTCGGCGCGACGTGTGCCCTGAAAGTGATACGCTCGTCCCCATGGTGTGGTCTCCCAAGTACTTTACAAACCTGCCCTTATAAAGGCTCAGCAGACCCTCCACCCCAGGACCAGCACAAACAGCCCCATTAAGGACAGTGCTATCATCCTCTCTCCAATAGAAACACAAACAGCCCTATTAAGGGCTTTACGGGGCTCAATCTTGGCTCTCACTACTTTAGCTCTTTGCAATCTCCATCTGACCTTACAGAAAATTGTAATTTGTCATCCATTTAAGTGCTACAATTTACAGCAATTGCATTTTTAACATGGAAAACAGTAATAACATAAAGGCAGTGTTTAATGCTCTTTACATAACAATTTTATATTTCTTGTGCTCATTGTGATGACGGTGGCCCTTTAAGGGCATTAACCTCCACCAACATGTTTGTTTACTGCTTAATGTATGCAATTTCATGTTGCTTTCCATGCAGCTACTATTTGCCCGGAAATAAACCTTGTCTGAGATGGCATAGGTGAAATAGGGCAAAATTCAATGCAAATGATTAGCTCAGATTTTGTGAATCTGCCGTTGGCCTGAGTTTCTTACTTTTTTTAGGGCATCTCTGTGGCCACTCCCACTCGCATTTGTAATTTTGATCATCTCTGTGGTTGCCGCCCCCACTCCGCCCCTAATGCGCAGTGGCTGCTCACTTTTTTGTAATAATTCATAAAACTGTGCAAATATTATTTGCAGTTTTGTGAATTCCTCTGCAGAGAAGCTCCTGCTCACTTTTGATTTGCCTTGTATTTGCCCACTTTTTGCGCAGGTTTTTCCTTTGTGAATTTAGCCGTGTGTGTTTACACGCAGGCAGGACTTTGCTCCACAGAGGCGCCTGGCCCTAATGGGATTTTATAAATGACGGGAGAGTCTGCGCCTCCCTGGACATGCCTCCACGGCTCCATAGGGGGGGCGCGCCCTGCAGTTTCAATACCACTGGGGTTTTTTTGGGTTTTTTTTTACCACTGTTATAGACTAACAGGTTGGGATGAAAACACTGTGTATAATCTGGCACTCTGTACACTCCAAAGGCTCTGGGTATTGCAAAACTGCTTTAAGAGGGAGAAACATCTATACGAGCCCTGAATACACAAGTGCTTTAGGACGCAGGTCCCAAGGTGTAAAAGGGCCAGAAAAGGAGATTGGTCCATGGCATTGGTCCTCAGTAGTCCCCAATAGTGAAATAACTTATCTCTAGAAACTATATGCATTTGGTACTTTCTGATTTTTAAAGTCAGGGTTTGTCACCATTTATTCAAATTTGGTTAGAGTTCTAGTAGGTGTTTAGAAGTTGACATATGATCTTTACAGGGAGGGGATCAATTATGTTTGATAATAATGATTACACTTTATTGTGGTTTTATATTGTTATGTGTATTTTAATTTCTATTTTTCGGCATTACAAAGCCTTGGGCAGCTTTACTGAAAATGTTTTTTTTGATCTATCTATGATAAATCTATTCAATGGAAAAAACTTCGGTTAAAAACCCCTGTTAAGTTACAGACATATAACGCAACAAAACTTATGCAATATCATTGCTATTGAAAATGAAAAAACAAAAAAGGTGTCTTGGGGGGCCTTTAACTTATGCTTTTGGCCCCCCATGGCACCTTTTTTTGTTCTTTCATTTTCTATGCTTTATATATGTCTGTAACGTAACGGAGGGGTTTCAACTGAAGGTGTTTTCATTGAATTTCATGGGTTTCCTGGTAAATATCTATTTATTTATATATTTATTTCAATTACCGCAGGTGGCGTGCTGCCACCTTTGGAAATTGTAACAAAAAAAATTACATTTCCTCAAAATGTAATGGGCAAAGCTAAGGGGCTTCCTTTTAGCAGTGCCCATCACTTTTCTTTTCTTTTGGGGCCAGAAGTGCCCCGTTGCAGCGAGGGCCTCCTGCGGGGGGGGGGGCCTTGCTGCAATAGGGCACTTCTGGCCCCAAAAGGGCTGAAAAAGTAATTGGCACTGCTAAGGGGAAGCCCCTTAGCAGTGTCCATTACAACGGGGCACTTCTGGCCTCAAAAGTGCTCAAAAAAGTAATGGGCAATGCTACGGGGCTTCCCCTTAGCAGTGACCATTACTTTATTTTCTTTTGGGGCCAGAAGCGCTCCGTTTCAGCGAGGGCCTCCCGCAGGGGGCCCTTGATGCAATGGGGCACTTCTGGCCACAAAACGGCTGAAAAAAAGAGTAATGGGCACCGCTAATGGGCTGCCCTTTAGCAGTGCCCATTACTTTTTTTTTTTACTTTTTTACTACCCGCGGGTGGCCCTCGCTGCAACTGGCCCCAAAAGGGCTTCAATAAAACACAAAGAAACAAACTTTGTGTTTCAATAAAACACAAAGAAACACAATCAGGAGCCCTGATTATGTTTCTTTGTGTTTTATTGAAAAATGGATTTTAATGTGTACAAATTTGATATTTATTGTTCTTATGAAGTTATGATTGGATATTTAGAATAAAAGATATTTATGTTTTTATACTTCCAGTGTCATTGCACCTTTGTGGCTCCCTTGTATTGCCACCGGTGGGAGGGTATGTTTTTAAGTTTGTATCAGAGTATTCTCACATTCACCCTTGTCCACTATGAAGATCATTGGGTTACCCTTTGTCAGTCTGGCATGGCAGATTGAGTAAGCCATGCTTTCAATTGAATGCTCTGAACGCCTAACATACAGCCATAGCATTAAACTTCGAAGTCTAAAAGGATGTTTAACTTCCAACAATCTGAAAAAAGCAGTATTGGTTGTGGTTATGTCATTGTCCCTGCAATATTTACTAATGAGTACACACTGCCTTAGGCAACGCAATAACTGCAATATCATTCTATTACGGTTATTGCTGGTATTGTCAGCTGTCCATGGCATTAGTTAAGATTCTTGAAATACCTCAACATCACTACGGGGAGGTATGCTGTCTGTGCTGCCTGATGGGATGGTTGTCATGCCTATACTCCTTGAAGGACAATGCCATCCCAGTATAGATTTCTTAGTTGGGTGCTGCCAATAAATTGCCTTTATGGGGGGAGAGGGCACACCTATACTTCAGATGCATGCGAACGCCATGCACATGATGCTAGGTGAGGTGGGTTTACTGCGGAATGGTGTTCTTTCGATACTGGTTGAAGAGGGGTGGGCATGTTTGTACTGCTTCAAGATGATTTATACCTTAATTGGTTGCTGGGGTGGTGGAGAAGTGCTATACGAGGTATAACTTTACACGAACTATAGGCATTGCCAAGCCTTGTTTTCATTGTCATTAATGGTATAGTCTGGAAGGAGTAGAATGTACCATTGAGCCTAAACAGCTGTTCTCCAAGCACATTCCTGATTTGTATATGTTTAGCCACCATGCATTGATTTGTTTACTCCTCAATGTTTCTTCCTTTGGCTGTCGGTTCCTTACTTCAAATAATCAAATGTTTCATCTCGGTGTTTAAGATGAAATGCCCTTCAATAGATATTTTGCATCTGCCATTTTATTATGGTTCTCTACGCCATAGTCTGATGTATCATTTCTATAATTATTGCAGGTGATGTCATCGGCAGCAGATGAGCTCGAAGTGGGTACCTGCTCTTCTTCAGAAGACACATCACCAGATTCAAAGTGCCCCATCTGCATGGGAAGATTTGAAAACGTTTCATACTTAGACCGTTGCCTGCACAAGTTCTGTTTCTGCTGCATACGGGAATGGGCTAAAAATAAGACGGAATGCCCGTTCTGCAAGCAAGCATTTTATTCCATCTTGCACAGTGTGCAGGGTGATGACAATTACCAGGAGTTAGTTCTACGGCCATCTGAAAATGACTCCTTTGGTAGTCCTGAGCGTCATGTTCCTTTAAATTCTCATCGCAATTATATTTCTCTGACTGTTTCACCACCTGATAATGGAATATTATTCTCCTATGAAGATGGAAGTTACTCTGATTCCACAATTATCACAATATCACCAGATGTGGGGGAGGCTGCAGAGCCGGATGCTGACCCCTCCAACTTGGGGGTTGGCCAAGCACCTTGGGATGATGAAACCCCTGGGCCTTCATATTCCACACTCGAGCCTAGTCCCACCTTAGTGTTTTCTCTGTCAGAAAGCTCAGATGAGGAAATCTCATCCAGTGGAGCAGCCACCGAAACTGACGTAAAATTTGATTCAGGCTCCACCTGTAAAGATGTTGGTCCCGCTCCTGTTGATGATTGCCTCATTGTTGGTTTTATCAAACCCCTTGCGGACAGGATTAACAAGGAGTGCATCACAAAAAAAGGCAAAAAGCCAATAAGAAGTAGAGACCAAAGTTTCCTTATGAGAAGCCAGACGGAATCAATAGCCAGTGGAAGTACAAAATCTAGGGGCAGGTCAAGGTCACAAAGCCATGAACATGAGAGATCAAGGAGCCGACATAGCGATCACCATCACCCACGAGACTACAGAAGCCCCTACCAATGCGAAAACACATATTACAGGAGAAACAGAGATAGGGGTAGGCATGCAGAGAGGAAGAACACATGGGGTGATCAGGGGGGCCGACATGCTAGTGAAAGGCGCCGATCTAGAAGCCGCTCGAGCAGTCAATCTCCATCTATGTTCTCTGGAATAGAGTCGCCTTGCTCTGAAAACCCTGGTAGTAAGAGGAAGTGCAAAACAAGGCACTTGGATAATGAAGGAGGAGAGGGGAGCCAACAGGAAAAGAATAGAAAAAGGAAAAAAACACGAAGCCCCAGTGAGGAGATAATCAATGAGGGCAAAGCCACAGGTATAGTAAAATGCCCTAAGAAGAAAAATAGGAAGGACCGGCGGCATCACCAAGCGCACTCAGCAAATACTTCTCCTGTCGTAATTATTATTGATAGTGACAGTGACCACGGGGAGAATGCACAGGAGAGTGTTCTTCCACACACTTCCACCACCACTGCCTCACAGATGGAGCACAACCACCGCACTTAGCATAGTGAGGCTACCAGACATATAAGCATATGTGATGACATTTTGGACTGCGACTGTGAGAATACTACCAGCATGGGGCATCCCGATGCTGCCACAGTGATACTGAAATATTTCCACTTTGACAAATGCTCAACCGATCAACCCCATAGAAGAAAGCTAGAACAGCCAGAACTCTTCTTTTTGGGAGCCATTGCATGTAGCGCAGAGACATCAAAAACTGGGCTTCTTGCCACACCCACAGCCCCCGGCCTCTCCAGCAGTCAATGCAGCAGCATCTCTGTCGGTGCATGCCGCAGGCACTCCACCAGTGCTTGCCACGGCCTCTCTGCCAGCGCTTTTAGAGGCCTCTCTTTCATGCATGCCGTGGCCTCTTCAACAACCAATGCTGCAGTTTCACCATCAGCCTGCGATCTGTTCTCTCAATTAGCCTGCATCTCCAACTCCGCATCATCCCATCTCTGTGTCCCCAATAATCGCTGCTTTACCAACCACCCTTGACTTGGCCTCACATTCTACTGCAACTGACTTTTCCTAAAGCCCGATGGACACAACAAATTTTTCTGATGAATCTGATGAGCATACCTAGCACTTTGTATTACACCTTCCCATTATCGTGCTAGATTCTATTAAATGAAGACATATTTCTACTCCCTTGTAATGCTATATACAAAATTAAACTTCAAATATTCTGTGCTCGTTAGTGTCTTTGTTTAGGCTGCCTTAGCATAAAATGTTTATCAGATGGACATTTTCTGTCCATTTATTTATTTATTTTATTTATTGTTTGGTTTCAATTGACGTGATTTTAACAAGGTATATTAGCAATTATGAAAGCAAGCAAACAATTTCATTTGAAGAGGAAAGTAGAGGGTTCAGTATCTACATTTATAAAAAACACATGGCTCAAACAAGAGCACAAAACTGTGTAAGTCGTTAGTCTCTGCTCTGTCTGGCTAAGGTGCATGTAGTGACTAATTGGGTCATCGATCATATGGGTAGGGGCTGTGTGAGAGACAGTGGCAATCTAATGGCTTATGTGGGCCAACTAAGCATGCCTAAATATAGAGGTTGTACGTCTTGTTTCCAAAGTACTTGTAATCGAACGCCACTTAGATTCCACCAAAATGGCACTGTTTTTCACACCGGTTATATTTTTGCTACAGTGCAATATATATAAATATTTTAAATAAATATTTTTGAGTGCACAAATCCCTAACAAACATATATAATCAAAGTAAAAAAAATGCATTCTATCCTCCAGTCTGTGTAATCCGACAAATATTATTTCCAGTCGATATAAATGTATTCCCACTAAGCGCATGTCAACAAAACTGCTGTTGACATACACTCATCAGAAATGCAAACAAATTGGGTCGAAATGACTTGACCAAAGTGGCAAATGAAAAAATAACTTTGATAACAAGATGGGATACAAAATATGGATATCAATTTTGCATGTCAGGCCAAAAAGCATACCTAATGACTATTTTGAACTATGTCTATGCGTAGTAATATTGGTGGTCTGCGTTTCTAATCATCCATTTCCAGGTATTGCTATTATGTGGAAGTAGATCATCAACAATAGTATGAACTCTCAAGTCAAACGACTGTATTGCACCTAAGCCAGATAAATCATAGATCAGCTTTATTTGTCTATATCTCAAAAGGCTGAAAATGTATTTCCACTTTGATTGGCCCTGTTGTAGACAGTCCTGCCACAGACCTTGAGCTGGATTGGGCATTTTACCATGTATGACAACTGTCTTGAGAGAGGTGCTTAAAGTATGATTGAGGAGGATTCTGGATGTTATCCAGGCAAGCTTTTCTTGTGCATCCAGATGCATCACACCCATAGAGTTCTTAATTGCAAAATATTGATCTTGTATTGTGGTTGATAGGGCGCTTTTGTCCTTCATGCTGCAGGCCTTGTTCTGGTAGCACTCTAGTTCTAACACAAAGGTTTGACCACTGCATCTGCTTCCACATGTACTGGATACCAGGATTTCTTTGGCTGCCCTGTATAACCAAATTGATGGCCAGCTGCAGTAATGTTTCACATAACTGTGCCACATCTTTCACCCTCTGACTTTAATACAGGTAAAATCCTTGCTCTTCCGGCTTTCTCTTTTCATCATCTCTTTGAAAACCATATCAAAGACATAATAGGCAATCTCAAGCCCCCCTTCCTGTAAGGGTGACTCCTGCCCTGCATCAGTGATAAAGAACTGTCGAGATGCTCCTATTTTCATTAGCACCAAGATCGTAAACTTATCATCTGATTCTGCTACTGTTCCTGACAGTCTTAAAACTGCAAGGACCACACCTCTCCTAAAAAAGAAGACCTTTGATCCCTCTAAGCTAATAACTACACACCTATTTTACCTGCGTCCCTTTTTTACTCAAGATTATTGATAGAGTAACCTACATTCAAGTACAGAAATATCTTGAATCTAACAACATTTTCAGCAGTTGAACGGTCTGGCTTTCAAGCCAGAGATGGCACTGAAACTGGCCTGATTGATCTGAAGTCGAACATCACTAGTATCATTGAAAAGGGTCATACTGCCTTACTCATGTTGCTTGACCTCACCGTTGCCTTCGAACTGGTTAATCATTCCATCTTGACAGAGCAATTATGGAGTGTTGCTCATTTCACTCCATCAGCCGCCACCTGGATCTCATCTTTCCTTGGCATAGAACAGCCAGGCTTCTCAGACAATGCCTCAGTACATTCCATACCCTGTCCGTGTGGTGCCCCTCAGGGCTCTTGTTAGGCTCCCACTCTATATAAAAGTTATATATATACACAGGACCCCTGTTCGATGCATTGGACCACCTACGGGTGTGTAATAATGCTAATGATACCAGGTCTTGTTCCAACTCTCTGGCACTCATGAGTATGACACTGCCAATATCAACAAGACTTTCTCTGTCATCCAGGCCTGAATAGCCGCTAATTCACTGGCCCTAATTGATTCTATAACAGAACTACTCATCTTGGGCACTGGCCAAGACAAACAAGATTATTTTAGGAGCCAACTTGGGGTGGTTGGGTGATCATTAAACTACTATAGAAGTCATTCTGCCATCATCAGACATCAACAAGGTCCTGAAGTCATCAGCAAATTTTAAAAACATAGGCCTGATGTGGGCATACTTCAAGATGGTTTCAGATGATTTCTCAAGTTATCCGATTAATTTAGGATGCATCCAGTAAGATCCTCCTTTTTGACTAGGGTGGGGAAAAGGTAAATAAGCTTGACTCCTGCTATGACTCCTTCTCTATCGCCGACTCAATGCCTGTTGCCTCCAAAGTCAAAACACTAGTTTTTTTTTATCTATGACTGCCCACGATAACCACCTCAGATCCTCCTGCTCTTATTATCTCAGGTTACTGAAACAGATCAGACCTACTGCCTGACTACATAAAGCAATAGCGCCGGCGGTACAAGTACCACCGGTGCTATAGCCTTGAGCACCGGCGCTCAAGTGTGATTGCCGAAGCTGGCCTCTGCCTGCCATTTCGGATGGCAGGCAGCGGCGGCAGTGACGTGGGTACAAAAGCCC